>JAGDQP010015154.1:0-41438 GCA_022664845.1 Lepisma saccharinum | reverse complement strand
ATCCATTTTAATTTAGTCCCTTAACTAACACTAAATATAAAAGAGTAGGTAAGGTATTATAGGAAATAAGGTAACACTCAATAAGCACTTTGGACGCTCGCGACATCTATTGAAAATACCACTTATACGAGAAACTGGTCCTAAGAGGATAAGCTTGTTCATTTTATAATTGTATTTGCTCATTAGGTAATTTAATATATTTTGAAAGTATCTCTGGCTTTTACTTAATTGTATTCACTGTTTTGCTGCATATGTTTTAGAGATTTAGTTCTTCCAGGATTCTTAAGCATCTAGGGTCCTGTATAATCCTGTATAATATGGGATTTCCCGTCTTTTGAAAAAATTTACGCGTCCCGTATTATCAGTGGTTGTATTACACGTAGTAACTTTACATAACTATTTTCAAAATATCAATAATTTTAACAAGCTGTGATGGACTCGTTTTCCAACTGTTTCCTGATGACGAGACTTTGGGATAAGAATATATAATACTCGCGCCTTCTGATTGCTGTAGGTGATACACTGTAAAACATAGCTGTGGTAATTTAACACTTTTCGGTTTTCCAGAGAGATCACTACTTGTTGCGTTACATCAACACCCTTTGTTGAGTGATTTCGGTGATTCAACACTGTGATACTGTTAGCATGACACTCTTTATGATGTTGAATCCCTGAAATCAACATCGTTTGTTGTATTAAATCAACACAAAAATGGTGGTCACACAATGATACCAAAAAGTGTCAAATTAACACAGATATTCTTCCCATTGCAGATCCTTACGAAATTGAAATATTCATTAATTCCGCCCGCCCGTGGTTTTGGAGTGTGAGCATTCGGAAGCAAGAAGTTTTCTGTGTGTTCTTGAATATTATGTAGGTTATAAATTGTGGTGTTAGTTATATAGTAGTACAGATCTAACTAGTCTCTTTCATTTTAGGTTATTACAGATTTGTCCCGTATATTTTTTTTATTCCGTATATTATGCCGAGCGTCCCGCAAGTTATTAATCAAAAGGTGGCAACCCTATTCTTACAACATCGGGTGAGTCGTAAGGCCCGTGAAGTTCTACATTATGCAGTCTCCTCAATTCTTCAGTCATCTCGTCCCGTTTCGACCCGTACATATTTCTAAAAACACACGTAATTTATGTCCATCTGATGGGGTCGTACTCCAACCTTTGCAACCGTGAAGTATTAGCATCAGAATAACCGTTCTGTACATTTTTAATTTCAACTTCCTTGATATTAATCGCAAGTTGAGTTTCTGGATTGAATAGGAACATGAGTTGCCCGATATTAAGCGAATTTTTATTTCTTCCGTGACCAAGTTTTTGCTTGTTACATATGCTCACAAGTATTTAAACGTGTTTACATTCTCTATGTTCTCATTCTTAATTGTTTTGTATCTATTTCCGTTATTCTCTGTGTCTTGGCTTATCATGTATTTTGTTTTCTCTATATTTACCTGTAGACCTATCTCATCGCACGCATCTACAAAGACATTGATGTTACTTTGTAGTGCATCTATATCGTCCTCTATTAAATCTACATCTTCCGCGTTTACAAACGGTTGATTCAAGCCATTCAAAGTTAGTCCCTTTTTGCCCTTTTTATTTTCTGAATTGCATATTCTAACGCAAAGTTAAAGATGATTGGTGACAAGCCATCTTTCAATTTTTTGGCATTTATTGTCTTCTTCTAACTGCCATCCCGATTTAATTACTGTAGTCATGGAAACCCCTTGTATTAAAAAATTGAGGATGAACGTAACAAAAATGCATGAATGTAATTTTCTTTTAAAAAGAATGTCATTGAAGGAGGATTGGGACCTACTTTAAATTTCACTCACCATGGCCCCGTTTCCCCTATTAGTCTTCAGTCACAATAGGGAAACTCCGAAATGTTACTTTGATTCAGGTCAATTATCTTCTCTGTTTCTTTCTGAGGAACACATAAACACAGCATTGAACAACTACGCTTACGGTAAAAGCAATAAAGCCGATGGTAACATTTTAAACAGATGTCGATATTATTCGAATTCCAAATAAAAAGTACCATTTTATAGCTCTGTAAGCTCCTTCCCCCCTCCTTCCCTCCTTGCACTCGTGTAAGTGCAAAATCTTCTTATGTGCGTAAATATTAAGTCATAAAAAACAATTAAGAAAAGTGCACTCTAGGGTAACGACTGAGTCGCAAGCTTCGAATTCAGACTTAATGCGTATATGCTAAGGAGTGTTCCATACGTGCGCTTATATGCGCATAAAAGTTTCGTTTGTACGCACATCGCTACAGAGAAATTAGATCATCGAAACTGATCATCAACGCTACCTTCCCCACACTCAAATGTTGGCATATTTCCATCAACTTTTATGTGCGCTTATGGGGCAGCGCACATAAGCGTACACATGGAACACTAGTTGGTGTATAAACATAAGTTCAGAATTCCGAAGGTTCGATTCGAGTATTACTCTGGACTGCACTGGTCTTCATTGTTTTTCATCTCTAATAACTGCGCACACAAGAAGATATTACAACCGCACATGAGACAATTTAGACACGCGAAACAACCATTGAGGTGTCTAGTCTCTATTTTCTATCATTGCTTTAAGTGTATTCTTTGAAATGTACTGAAGAACACTGTTCCCTGCCATATATCTTCACTTGTACATACACATGAGAAATTTATGTGAACTAAAGCACACATATTTGGTAGTATGTATGTATCAATCAACATTTTGTTTTCGTCACTTAAGGTAAAATCATGATCATTTTCAATAACTCATTTTTTCCTGTAAAGAAGTGCGCACAAATTAACATTTAATGAACAAATAACTCTACATAGAACACTACCTGATACCTAAGCATAAAGTCTGAATTCCACGGCTGCGAGTGCAGTCATACTCCGGTGTTCACTTTTCTTCATCATTTTCATGTCTTCATATGTGCACACACAAACGCGCATACGATTCACCCAACAGTCGACGATAAAGATTGCATTTATTATAAAGGTGTGCAACAGAAAGCATAAATTTCGAAGACCTATTTTCCGTATAACGATGTGCCCACAAATGAAAATTTTAAGCGCACATATAGAACTCTACTTGACATATAAATATTAAGTCTGAATTCGAAGGTTGCAACTCAGGGGTTACCCTTGAGTGCACTTTTGTACATTGTTTTTCTTGTCTTAATAAGTGCGCACACAGGTACACATAAGTGTCCGGTAATTTATTCATCAAAAGGTGGCAACCCTATTTCATCTGTCAACTTGGTATTCGATGTTTTGAGCTGGCCTAGGTAAACATACTCATCAACTATGCCTATTGTCTCTCTGCTAATCTTCATTTCCTTCTTTGCAGTATGTTGATTGAACACTGCTTTAGCTTTACTTAAATTAATTTTAAGGTCCATTTTCGAACTCTTGTTACTCAGTTCTTCCATTCTGGTTTGTAATTCTTCTGCACTTCAAGCAAATAGGACTATATCATCAGCGAATCGTAGGTGATGAAGATATTTGTCATTGATCTTTATTCCAACTTCATCTCAGTTTAATTTTTGAAACACTTTCTCCAGGACTACAGAAAACAGTTTTGAAGAAATTGAATCTCCTCGCCTTACCTACTTTCCAACTTAAAAGTTTTCACTTTCTTGATGCAGTCTTATGACAGATGTGACAGTCGAATAAATGTTTCGCAGTAACTTGGTGTATACATTTTCGGTGCCTTGATGTTCAAGTGATTTAAGTACTGATAACAAAGAGACTGAATCGAATGCTTTTTCAAAATCTATGAATCCCAAACATAGTGGAAGTTCATATTCATTAGTCCTTTCCATAACTTCATTCAATGTTTGTATGTGGTCTATTGTGCTAAATCCACGACGAAATCTGGCTTGTTCCCTCCCCTGGTTAAAATCCATGTCCCGTTCATTGCGATTCAAAATAACTTTTGTGAACATTGTGTCACAAAACTGAAAGTAAACTAATTGGTCTGTAGTTTCCGACGCGTTCTTTGTCCCCTTTCTTGTACAACAAAATTATAACAGCGTTATTCCAACTTGAGGGTAATTCTCTCTTCCTCAGCCACATTCAGAATAATTTTGCAAGTTCCTCTTTCATTTTTTAAACTCATTTTTTAAACCCCCCATTTAAGCATCTTTGATGTGAGTCCATCTTCTCCAGGCGATGTTCCGTACTTCGTCCCTCGAAGTACTTTATCCACTGCTTCTTTCATTACATCTGGGACATCTATATCATTTTCTTCTGAATCTTATTTTCCTAGTTCTTCATCTGAGTAATACAATTCTCTGTAGAAATTTTCAAATATTCTTATAATTTCTTCCTTATTTCGTGTTACAGTCCCGTCTGGTCTCTTCGTACATCCTTTCTTATTTCATTTCTTAAAGTTTTATTTATTCTATGTACTCGAACTTTATGTAACTTTCCTCTTCTTTCATCTCCTTATTTTCTTCATCAAGAGTTTATTCTTATTCTTAGATTTTGCTCTTTTTCATTTTGATATCTGCTATTTCCTTGGCTGTTTCTCTTATTATTTCAGTGACTATTTTATTTCTGCTATTGATGTCTTTTTCATCCTCTAATTCTTCTAAGGTGCTGAATCTGTTGCTTAGCTCTAACTCGGATGTCTGTGTGTTCCTAGATTTTCAAGATCTAAAACTGACGGTTCTCCTCTGATAAGCTTCTTTCTCTCAAGTCTAGTATTTACTTTCAGCTTACATCTCACTATCCTATGATCACTCGAGATTTTGAAAGTATTCAGAACAGACGCGTCTTCCAGAATTTCCCTGTTACTCGATAAAACGTAGTCTATTTCGTTCTTAGTCCCATTTGGGCCTTTCTATGTCCACCTCCTCTGGCATGGCTTCTTGAAACATGTACCGTATTGGAAATGAACAGACTGTTGGCTTCTGAGACTTCCACTAACTTCTGTCCTCTCTTGTCTCGTTTGCTAAATCCAAAGTTTCCCACTTTCGTATCACTGCTCTGCTTGTTTCCTACTTACGCATTGAAGTCTCCCATTACAATTTTGTAATGCGATTTGCTACTATCTAAAATCTTCTGTATCTCCTCGTATAGGTCTTCGATTTCCTCCTCCAGATGTGAGGTTGTTTTAGCATACACTTGTATAATTTCCATACTGTATCTCTTGTTTATCTTTATTACTACCCGTGCAATTCTATCTGAAATTCCTTCAATTTCTGTGATCTGTGACTTCAGGTCTTTATTAATTATAAAGCCAAAGCCTGTCGGTTTTCCATTTTCTGTTACTTTAAAGTAGAACGTGCGCCCCTACGGTAGTTCCAACTGGTCTTCATTCTTTTCTTCCACACTTCTGATAGTTGTATGATGTCCCACTTAATACTCTTGAGTTCATTCTGCAATTCTTCTAATTTGTCCTCTCCTGCAAGTCACTAACAGTTGAGAGTCGCCACGTATAGGTCCGTTCGAGTTGCCGTGTCGGTGATCTGACAGTCTACAGCCCAAACCCGAGCATTTCAACCCTCTGACTTCCTGCAGGACGGACCTCTGCCGTTACCAGCTGCACTCCGTCCTCCGGGCAATAATATCCTCCGAGGCTGTTTCCTTACTTGTATCATCATGTGTAAAGAAAGGAGGGGGTGCAGGCCTTTCACTCACCACGATGTCTACTAACGCGTATTGGTGAGCACAGTCCATCCATGTTCGTTCGCCAAGCAGTTGCTTGGGTACTAACAGGCCCCACGACGTGAACGTATGGATTGGACATTAGTCGTCTACCCCGGTCGGTTCCCTTAAGCCTTAGCATGAGGAATTAAAGGGTCTTCTCCTAGTTTTGGCAGAAGCATTTTGGAGCGAAAGTCCTGGTTTGCCAGTCTGGTCTTGGTCTAGTAGTTACCGTCGCTGACTGCTGATCGTAGGATCCTAGGTTGAATTCCTGGCTCTGTCAAGGAAGTTTTTCCAAGACATGGAGGACGGTAACCTTAAAATACGTGATGCAATTGGGGAGCTTCTGTGAATAGAAGACAGTGGCGATCACAGTGAGAGCTTAGGCTCTCTTCTCGCAACCCGTCTGGTCAACGTGGGAGCTGTACACCACTAACTCCTCCTTCCGGGGAGGCCTCATTCAGTAGTGGATTGAATATGGTTGTGAATTATATATATATATATATATATATATATATATATATATGCGCGTGTGTGTGTCTGCCTGTCTGTGTTTTTGTTTTCAGAAGAATGTTTAATACAAAGTGAAACAAAACTGATTATTACAAACAAGAAAATTACATTTGGGTTCAACGGGCAGAAAACACGGTAAAAGGGGATCGCGACAGGAAAATGGTTAAGAAAGGTCGCTACGCTGTCTTAAATTATACAGCAACTTTCAATATGTTTAACAGTGGGTATTAACACACATCTTTTATAAAGAATCGTCGACTTATTTCTGATGCGTTATTTCCCCATTGTGACTAATTAATGTAAATTTACCCAGGGCTCGCAGGGTCAAGCAGGCAGGACTTCTGGTCCACTTAGGCCACTTTCGTTCTTTGTTTTTATTAATATTTGGTATGAAAATTTTGCAATTTGTTTGTAAATTAAGGAATCCCGGAAATCAGACTTCCACCAGAATACCCCCTCCTTCCAAACAAGAAACTGGGAAACCCACCTAACAATATAAATTGTAATTATCATGTTAGTGTCCAAAATATTGTGGGTAAGAAGTGTGCGCTAGAGCCAGGATGTAATTTTCTATTCTAAGCTTGGAATAGGAGTTCAATTATTTGTTGGAAGGGTTGTGTAATTGAGAAATAAGGTTCAGGAATATTATCGTGTAATGTCTCGTGTTACATTTTTATATTTGATATTTCTTTCTTTGAAGATTGACTTTCCTCACTTCGTTCCCTTCGTACTTAAGTTATATCTCTGTTTAATTATAGTTTGTTTTAAGTATTTCGACTTATTAGATTTGGATTAAGCATCCTTTATTTGAGAAGGAAGGCATCTTTTCAATTTTAGCTTTTGTTACCTTTCTTGAATTGTGTAAAAGGTTGTTGTTTGCTGACATATAGATGTCCGTCCATTGATTGTAGAATATTCAATCGGCCTTGAAGATTTTCTTTTGACGCAAAGTTTATTGCATGGGTTAGTTTGGAAAGAGTTTATCTTGTGAGAATTCGTAAGGTAAGTACAGTCGAGACCCATTTCATCACGTTTTCAAGAAATTCTTTCATTTTTTCTTAATAATATCTTCAAAATTGGGTTCGTTAGGAGTCCCTGAATCTGACACGTTTGAATTTTTGATGTTAGCTTGTATGTCATAAGAACTTGACTGGTTCACAGCAGGTATCTCCGAACATCTTTTGTTGTTTGATTTGTATTCAGTCTTGTAGACTTTACCAGGCAAGAAGTTTTTACTAGTTAGCGGTCTTTGTGGACAGTTGGAAGCGCCAGTACGGTGACCTTTGCATGTTCCACAGAAGTTCCGGCTTGGAGTGACATATTACGCTAAGGTAATTCTCACCACATTTGTAGCAAGATTGTTCGTTTTTACATGTTTTTTCATTGTGATAATGTAAGCATAAATAACAGGGAAATGGCTTTCCTTTGGAGTGGGGGTTCTTCTACTTTATATCCCGTAAATCCAATGGTAATTCCATTAGTGATTAGAAAACGACCCTTTAGTAAAAAATTCTGGTCCTTTAGTAAAAAAAAAGACGAATTAGAGGGAGAGGGCCCTTATCGTATCGTATTCTAGTGATATTGGTCATAGGTACTTTCTCTTCTTTATTTAGGTGATTTTTTTAGTTCTTCAATGATTAAATTAGTATTGATACCTCTTATGACACAGGTGAATGTTGTAGTTGTCTTGGCATTTTGTGTTTCCTTTATTTTTTTTCAGTGAATGTTTCAGTTTTTTAGTTCTGTTCAAAATCTTTTGTTTGAAATAGGGAGACGAACCTCTCTTTGCTAGGTAATTCATTATAAGTTAGTTTTCGGTCCAGTTTGCTGTAACGTTAAATAAGCTGTTAATTCTAAATCAGGAAACCTTTTCTTTATTCATTTACGAAAATTTAGATGGTTTTTAAGTTCCTGTTTGATATTCTTTATAACAACAATTACTTTTGTGTCAGATATTTCGTCATAATTTTCATTGTTATGAATTGATGTACGATATTCATTGTTGTCTTCTGGTTACTATCGAAATCGGTTTTCATCTGTGCGAGGGTCAGTGAATTTGGTGGAATATCTAGAAGAATATGGATTCGCGTGGACTTGAGGACTGCTTACTTTTGGTGAGATACTGCAGCTGGATTTAGGGAATTTTTTGGTTGTATTCTAAGTTGCGGGTAAATTTTTTGCTGTTTTGCTTGATTGGTTTTTAGAGGATTGAGGTTTAGATACAGGAGAAGAATAAGCTTTGCTTGTGCGACTTTGTTCTTCCTTCTCTATTTTTATTTTGTAGAGACTCTTCCAGTGTTGTCAGTTGGAGGGAAATTTCCCGGAAAACGGGTCACATAAAGGGTAAAAGAGAAAAATTACAAAAAATCGGGAAATTTTGTTGAATCCCTTTTGGCACTTTTTGTTTGCTATCAGTAATTTTGAAAGTAACCTTAGCAGGAGGGAAGCTTTTACGAAAAATCGGGATTTTTTTTTAGTATTTTGAGGAAAATATTGCGACGGAAATCTGACAACACTGCATTCTTCATGTATAAATAAACCAAAGTGTAGAAAAATGCTAACGTTTTGAAACAAAATTCACTTGGAGGTATTATGAAATCACTACCCCAACAGAAAAAACTACGTCTGTGATGCATCCAGTAAGCAGTTCAACTTTCACCCGCTTGATGGCACCATCAGTCCGATCTGGGGCGGAGCACACCTTTCTGTCATACTTCTCCGTTTTGTCAAACTTTTTCCTACATTCTAGGGGCTAGACGCAGATTCTGATTCACTAAACCTTCATGGATTGCGTCATTTGTGACGATGCTACACCTACTTTGCAAGCTTCTATCCCAGGAACTACGCAATTTTTGAAATTTCTTGAAAGGATTTTGTTATTTTCTTTTATAGGAATAACCACTGCCGGAAATTCGTATAATTAATTCAGGGACATCCTGAATATGAGAAAAAAACTACTCAAGTAAAATTGGTTTTCCAAAATTAAATTAAGAACTAATCAAAAAGCTTTTTCACCTAGAAGCTGACCAACCATAATCGTAGCTTTAAAAAGCAAGATATGTATATTCTAAATGTTTGTCACTTCACAATGAGTGATTTCGAATTTCATTATTTACGTCGTGAAAATAAATAAATAAATAACAGTGTCTTTGATTACTAATATATTTAAAAAAATAAAAAGCTTGTTTTTCCTTCAGAATCACCTTGATTTTTATAGGTGGGATTAGGATTGGGTACCTCCTAGGTAAAAGGAACCAATAGGATCTAGGTTAAGGGTAATTTTAGCTCCTAGGTGAAAACCATTATAAATATTATTATACTTTTAGAAAACATGAGTATTCTTAAATGATAGTCTTCAGTTGGGAATACTTCTAAATTTAATTTGAATATGGCGCTTTCGTTGCTCATTTTTTTTAGCATAAGTTGCTAATATACATTGCCGTTGGTGTGGGATCAAATGTATTGGAAATGAAAATATGTTGGCAACACTGATAAGTAACTGAGTTATTATTATTATCCTCACGAAGGCGGATAGTTGAGTGGAAATACATCAAGTTAATTGTTTATCTTGTAAGTCTCTCGATTTAATCTCGAATTTAGTTAACACTCCCCGAATTTTCTCCTTATGTCTGTAAGCTTTCATTATTTTCTTCAGACGAACTCAATTTTTCCCAGCTCGGGTGAGGTCTAGGTTCCTTGATAACCATTACAATTCTTTCTAAGTTAATTCCTGCTTTATATTGGCTGAATTTTTCCACATAAAAATTTGGAAAATGTAGTAAATCCCTATTTAGAGTGTGAAAGTGCTAATGTTTTCCCATTTCATCAACCTCAGAGGGTGGAAAGGAAGAAACAGGGCGTGTGTTCTGCTATCTTTAAGGGATACTTTAAGGAAAACATAAAATTATTTTGTTTTTAAAAGAAGCTCATAAAGAGGGTTAAGAATAATATCCTTGTCTATGAATTAGAACAAACAACATACTACAACGATTCGGAATGGTAGACATATTTTAATGGGGGAAAGTGAACACTCCGATATCGAGATACTGAACTCAAGTCTTAACTGCTGGTATTCGCTGTCCGGGCGTGAAAGCTCACCTTTAGTACTCCTGAACTTGTAGGAAAATTTTAAGTTCATTCGTTGAATAACAAAACAATTGCCCGAACACGCTTTTCACTTTTCTTTCAACGCTTTCCCAGCATGAAAACTATCGTTACCTTATCGCATACAGGGTGTATCAAAAGTGATACTCATTAATTTTGAGGTGAGTTCCTTGGACCGAAATAAGTGAGAAGTACCCTCGAAGGAATTAAAAACGCGTAGTTTCAGGCTAGAGAAGTTCAAAGTAGCGTTACAAACATCGTCATATCTGGATGAATATTGACGTAAGACAATTCCTGTATACTTCATTGACTTGTTACTTCAACAAGCTATAATTGGAGGAAATACGGTTCTTCTTTTAGATAAGAACTTCAGATACTTTGAGTAAAACTGAGCTAAAAGTTGTGTAAATATATGACGGAAAGGTTATTACTCAGTTTATGTAGAGATTAGAAGTTCAGTTTTGTTCTCATATAGGCAAGGTTCTTATTAACCCAAACCTCCCAAAAAGTCGCTTTGACTGGCACCAATCAATAGCTTGTTGTTTAAACATTTGCAGCTTAGTTAATACGGTTCTGACGCTGCTAAGTTCTACGTCTTCCAATATTTGTATGTTGCTCCTGTATCTGACGTGACTAGTGTTTATGCGGTCTGCTTTCGTTTGTGCACATTTTAGACGTGCAATATGACTTGTTGCAGTATGCTACTAAACAGGAGAATCGTCGAAATGATGATCGTTTTCAGAATATATATGCGAGTCTCTGCAGAAATAGTCGAGCATCTCATTATCATATACACCTGTATAGAACTGAAAAAGGTTTCGTAGCGCGTAATAATTAGTTTCAGTTTTGAGAATTCGTTTCTTTGTTTAGCGTAACGCCTAAGTATTTTGCTTCCGTTTTGGGTGGAATCTATATTTTAGTGCTCAAGCTGTTGGAGGAAACATATTCTGCGCTTGATATACATAACAGCAGTGTTCTTTGCTGCATTCACTTGAGAAAGCCAGCGACGGTCTCATTGCATGTATCTATAACGTACCGTAGTTGGAGGCGAGCTCTTACGGTATAAAAGGCTGTATCGTCTGCTGGAGCACAGTACTAGGAAGAATGTTTACGTTTACCAAAGTACTTGAAATTCTTCTACTTCTTAAACTTATAAACAAGTTGAAAACCTAAGAAAGCAACGGCTCGGAAATACGCCACGTTCTCAAACTCTTTTTCCTCATGCCCATTCAAAAATATTAAGGAATGAAATTTTAATATATTTCATCCACTAAGGTTATTCTATCGATCTTTTTCACAAGCACTTTTTCTTATGGATAGGCACTGTAGTGACTTCGGGGAAGGGATGTTTAGAAGTAAACGGATAGGTAGCTGGTATATGGGATGTTATCCTTTATTTTTCTTAATTAATTAAACCATTGACTCTATAACCTTTAGCTTATAAACATACAATGAGATTAAGACTCAGATGCTAACGTGATGGAAATGGATAGTTCTGTGTACAACACTAGAAAGGGTGTTTATTTACCTTTCCTAAAAATACTTCAACTTTTCTTGTTTTAAATTTTTAGGGCGTAGAAGAAGTAAAAAAGCTGAGAAGTAATGGCTCGTAAATACGCCATGCTCTCACACTCTTTTTCCTCATGCCCATTCAAAAATGCTGTGGAATGAAAAACGCGAATGACTGTTAGTCTCTTTCATCCACGTTGTGGTTATACTCACATATATTTTTTTATAACTAGCCGAAACTAGTACTCACCCGAGGGTTACGCCCTCTATTGGGGATTAGATTTGAGGTATTGTTTGGAAGCGAAATGTGAGGTGTTCTAGGAGATATTCTTTATTTTCAAAATTTTATTTCTTTATCAACTTAAATTTACTTAGTTGTAGGACTTTGTAACCTTTCCGATTACAAACATTTTAGAGGTAAAAAGAGAGTGATTGTGAAGATGAAACGAAATGCGATTGACGCCACAAGCACATTAGGGACGTTAGTAGACACATGCAGTTATCTTCTCGCCCCGGGGCATCGATGGGAGACATTTGGAGCCCTGTTAGTAACATAGGTCTACTGTGTTCTAATTGATGGAATGATCAATGGCGGTGGAGTGGATATGAGAAAAAAGTCGGTAAGTTCGGTGTCAGAATGGTCTGGTGGGATCGTATAATGATATATTGTAAACAGTAAGGAAAGTGGTTAGTGTACCTTGCGCAATCAACAGCTGTATCCATTGTATCGTTGAGCAGAGGATGATTAGACTGAAGCCGATTTGTGAAGAACTTGACTCTGAGCGATTCTAAGTGTTGTAGGATATTTGGAAAAGTAATTCGCTCGTATAAGTCTTGTGTGGGACTGGGAAGCTTGATCCGATAGGCAATACGCAAAGCGTGACGTTCGAGTACTCTGAGCTTTTCATAGTAAAATGAATCGGCAGCTATCTAGGCACTATGTCCATAGGTCAGTATGGCCCTAAATAAGACTTCGTATGTATTGATGACTGTATATTCTCGCAGCCCCCACGTTGTATCAGCCAGTCTCCGAAGAAGCTTGAGGCGGTTGGTTATATATGCTTTAGTGGTGATGCATCGGAGATGGAGCTTCCAGGTAAGGTGTTTGTCAAAGATTAATCCAAGGTATTTAACGCTATTCGATGTGTGCAGTGCTGAACTGTCGACTTGTATATTCAGAAGATTCGGGTTGCTTTGAACTTCGAGCGTTTTTTACGACGTAAGATGACTATGGTTTGTGTTCGGTTGAGCTTTAATCTCCAGATATTGCACCAATGAATGAAATTGTGTATGGCATTATGCATTGACTTATTGAGTTGAGACAAAGTATTTCCTAGTACTTTTTCTTATGGATAGCCACTGTACTGACTCTTCGGGAAAAGGATGTTTACATGTAAACGGATAGGTAGCTGGTATATGGGATGTTATTTTTCTTAATTAATTAAACCATTGACTCTATAAGCTTTAACGTATAATTATACAATGAGATTACGACTCATATGCTAATGTGATGGAAAAGGATAGTGCTGTGTACAGCACTAGAAAGGGTGTTTATTTACTTTTCCTGAAAATATTCCTACTATGTTTGTTCTTAATTTTTAGGGCGTAGAAGAAGTAAAAAAGCTGAGAAGCAATGGCTCATAAACACGCCATGCTCTCACACCTTTTTTCCTCATGCCCACTCAAAAATGTTTGTGGAATGAAAAACGCGGATGACCGTTTTTCCCTTTCATCCACGTATAACCTATACTCACAGATTTTTTTTATGCTAGCGTGTTGCTAACTTCCCCCAAAGGGCTACACCCTCTATTTGGGAAGGGAAGTTTTAGTATGATGGGATTATAGGGAATGTAAGGTGGGCTATGGGATTTTAATTTATTGGTTTATTTCTTTATTCTTTTCATCTTTATTAACTCTTTATTTACTCATCTTTAGACTTGATATTGGACATTATGAGCTTTTGCTCATAATCATAACTTTGGTGTCATGGGACTTTGCTTATGAGAAATGTGAGTGAGGTGCAGTTAGACGCCACAACACGGTGATGACACTTAGGACAGATGCTTGTGAATCTTCTTGTTCAGGGGCTTCTCTGAACATAGATGGAGACAGGTGACGCCCTGTTAGTACACTGATGATTACTGTGCAATATATGAGGGTGCTACGTGGTGAGGCATGTCTGGTAGATGAAAAGCTGATAGATATGCAAAGTCAGGATGATTGGGTGGTAATGTGTAATGGTATAGAGTGAATAAGAGGGAAAGTGGTGGTTGGACGTATGTAGTTCGAATAGGATGAGTCTCGTGATTCTGAATAATTTCATGTAAGAGTAGATGGTTTTCTTCATATCTGCGTGTGATGTATTTAGTCCTTAGTTTCTCTAGGTGGAGTAGCAGATGGGGGAATGTAATTCGTTCATATAGTTCATGAGTAGGACTAGGAAGTTTTACCCGGTATGCAATTCTGAGGGCATGTCTTTCAAGAATTTGAAGTTTCTTATAGAATTTGACGTCTGCTGAAATCCATGCAAGGAACCCATAGGTAAAGACTGTGCGGAGAAAAGCTTTATACGTGTTGATGATAGTAGTTGGCTTTAGACCCCAGGTGGTACCTGTGAGACGTTTCAGAAGATTTAAGCGATTGGTTGCTTTTGAAATGATTTTTTTGTAAATGAGGTCGTCATGTGAGATGGGGGTCGAAGATTATGCCTAGGTATGTTACTTGTTTAGATGGAATAACGGGCTCATGTGAGACTTGAATATTTAATTGATTGGGATTTCTTCGAACTCTTGATCTGCGTCTAGGTGGGATGAAGACAATGGCTTGAGTCTTGCGAGAATTTATGGTGAGCCCCCACTTACTGCACCATGTGGTGAAAGTGTTGATGGCCTCGGTGAGTGTGCGATTGATATCTTGCATGGAGCGGCTGAGGGCAAGAAAGGCAGTATCATCGGCGTACTGAAAAAGATGGATGTTGGGTGGTAAGGGTGGAAAATCTGCGACAAAAAGAAGGTATAAAAGTGGGGATAGGGAGGAACCTTGTGGTACACCGCAGTGTAGGAAGATAGGGTGAGAGATAGCAGAGTTAATGTTGATGTAGGCTAAACGGTTGGTAAGGAAGTGGAAAATGAATCGTAGGTATGTGACAGGTAGTCTGAAAGCTTGAAGTTTGTAGATAAGAGCCTGGTGCCAAACGCGATCGAAAGCTTTTTCTAGGTCGAAAAGTATTAAACAGGAAGGTTGTGATGTGTTGTAATGGTTAATGATCATATTTGTAAGTCTGAGAAGTTGATCGTTTATACTGAATGATGGACGGAAACCAGCTTGATGGAGGGGAAGAAGATTGTAATGATCTAGGTGAGTGTGTAGTCGTTTAACCAAGATTTTCTCTAGAGTTTTGCTGAAGGTAGATGTTAGTTGTATGGGGCGGTATGAGGAGACTTCATGCGGTGGTTTTTGAGGTTTGGGAAACATTAGTGTTTTAGATGTTTTCCATTCGGGTGGAATATAGCCAGTGCGGAGGATGAAGGTAAATATTGTGGCGAGGAGATGGATTAAGTTAATAGGAGCTTCCTTGAGATGAGGGTAAGTTATTTGGTCTATTCCAGGAGCGGTATTGCGTTTGCGGGAGATGGCTTGGATGATTTCATCGGTGGTGATAGGTGCAGTGAGTGGGTGTTCTGGAAGATGGTGATCTATGCTAGGTTGTAGATGAGGTGATGATAAATTAAGACGGTCAGAAGGATGTCGTTGGCATGGATTGAATGGGATTTGTGGAGTAAAGATGATCTGTAGGTAATTAGCGAATGCGTTAGCTTTGTTTTCGTCAGAGTGAAGGGCGTGTTCTTCTTGGATGAGTGGATAGGATGATTTACTGTATTTACCGGTTAGTGAGTTAAAGCGCTTCCAATACTTGGTAGGATGGTTGGTCTCAGCTAATGTGTTGCAAGTCTTTATCCATTGTCGCAATTTATATGCCTTAATGTAGTTATGAACTGTACGTTGATATTGTCGATGAAGACGGAGAGATTCAGGGTTGCCTGTGCGTTGAAAGTCGCGAAAAAGTGTTCGAGAACGATTTATTAATGGTAAATATTGCGGAGGTAAGTTTGGACGATGAGGGTATGAGCTGCTAGTTGGGATGTGTTTTTTAGAAGCTTGATGAAGTACATTATGGATGTTGTCAAGAGCAGTGTATAGTTCATGTTCAGTTGATGGAATTGTTATGAGTTCAGTATGAGTTTGTACAGAGTTTCTATATCCATCCCAGTCGGCTTTGTCGAAACGAAGTACAGTTCGTGGAGGTGGCTGTGATGTGTGATCGATACGGTGATGAGTTTTGATCGTCAGTTTAACTGGAACATGGTCACTACCAATAGGGTCTAAAACTTCTATGTGGCTGCGTGCGGCTAATGATGTGGAAGTGATGATGACGTCGGGAGTGGTATTGGAAATAGGTCGGGTGTGTTTTGGAATATGATGAATGGTTCCGGTTGTTTGCAGTTCTATAAGATTTTGAAAGTCTGTTTTTTCTCTAGCTGTGCGACTGTGAATGTTAACATCGGCCATCATGATGTAGTGACGAAAGTTGTTGGAAATATATGTGAAGAATGTTGTCGGGATATTGTGGCCGGGCCTTATGTATATGGTCGCTAGGGTGATGTAGATACTTTTGTAATAGATGGTAGTGATAAGATGTTCTGGAAGGTTGGATTGGTGTTGTCTGTGGGCTATGTATGGAGGAAAACCTATTGCTACTCCACCATTTGCTCGGAGGGCTGGTATGGTACTCTCACAACGTAAGAGGGTATATCCTGGTATTTTACAGTTGTGTTTCGAGGTGAGATGAGTTTCATTAAGCATGAATGAATTGACGTGTTCTTCGAGAAGAAGTTGTGTGAAGAGAGGTTGATGGGAGGTTAGAGAGCGGATGTTTAGGAACAAAAACGTCAAAGCCATAATAATCATGATCAGATGAAAAGATGTTGAGATTTGTTTACACTTCTGTCTCCAAAGCACTGCCATGAAAATGAACGTACGGGCCGGAATAGGTTGCATTGAAGTTAACATTTAAGGTTGATCTGGCTGCGTATTGGATTTGTTGAAGGATGTGATGGCGTTGAAATGGATGGATATTTTGAAGAGTAACAGTGATGAAAGCAAGAACTTGGTCAATGGTGATCGGTTGGTAGATGGAAGTGACTGGTCTGGTAGTTTGTGCTGGAGTTTCAGTTGTGCGGATCGGAACGATGAGTTCAGGTTTTGTAGGTTCAGCTGTCGGTCGTGCTTTACATTTGTAACTAAAGGTGGGATGTGCTTCACTACAGGTTGTGCATTTCGGAGGTCTTTGTAGGTTGGTGCATGATTTGGTGAGATGAGACTCTGAACAGAAACCACATTTGATGTTGTTGGTGCATTTAGAAGTAGGATGATCGTTGTACGTTTGACATTTTTCGCATCGAATCGGAAGTGGTGGTGATGAATGTGAAGGCTCAACACGACAATGCTTTTTATAGATGAGAGAGCCATTCGATAAGAGATCATCGATGGTTTCTTGATGATTTGTGAGGACACGCACTATGAAGCTAGCCTCGCGGTTCTGGTTTTGATGCGAATGCATTTGATTATGGAATAGCCTTCAAGTTTCAGTTCTGATTCTACTTCACTGTCGGTGATAGTGGGTTCCACGCCTCTGATGACGACTGAAAGTGTAGGTTGGCGACGAGGTGGTGGTGGCTGCTTTGGTGGTTTGTTATTTAGAGGTGCTAAGTTGGCTGATGGACCGAAGATTTCAAAACTGTGTTTGTTGCGTATTTTTGTGGCAATGTCCGGATCAATTGATTGGATAATCATGCCGTTCCTTGTCGGTATAATGCGACTGATGATGTCTCGACTGAAGTACTTATTAAGCTGTTGAAAGATAAGTTTTGGATTCCTGAATTTTTCGTCAAAGTTCGTCAGAAGGAAGGAATGTTTTGGAGAAAGTTCCGGAAATTGCTGATGATCGTTGATGTCCATTCTATGCTCTATGTCTGATCCTGATTCACTGATCGCGTGTGTCTTCTTGAGCGGTGGTGATTGTCGTCCTGAGTTGTCGGTATGAGGTGAGCGTGACCGTGATGCTGCTTCAATGGTCCGTTGTTTTCTGTTGAGTAATGTTGAATATGGTGGTGGTCCCGGTACCTGTGCTGGTAATCGGTGCTGTAGATGTTGGTCTTGATCTGCCATAATGATGAGAAGAATGAGGGCCAGAGGCCCCAGAAGCGTTAATAGATATGCAGTGTACGTCACGATAAATCTACAGTTGAAACGATGATGGGTGATCAGTCTCTGTGCAATGACTGCAAATTTGTCTCAATCTAACTTGCACCCTCCGACTCTGAGAAGAGCCGTCGATCCCAATGTGATCGTACACCTGCTTGTCTCACTCGTGCGTGTTTCAACACAAGGTCCTCGTACACAGGTTAACTAACCACAGTTAGGCTAGGTTAAGTTATGACTACTCACAGAAAGCAAGTTTCTCAGGAAGTGAGAAAATTCAGAAAATGATTTTATAAGTGCTTGTTTAAACAACAAAAGTCTCCTTTGCGCACTAAGATGATATGCTTATTGTAAGCGCTTGCGTTAAACTTTTATTTAACAAAATTGAAGAAATAAAAATACGTTTCAATAAACATGCGTATTCTTTCAGATTGTTGCAAATATTGTGTATCTGCTTGTGCTGCCATCTCTTAGGCAAGTAGGAAACGTGCCCAAGATTATATTTTAGGCTTTTCTTACAACACTTAAAAGTTCAGCACATGTTATCAGGAAGAAGTAGCATTTCATAGAAAAAAAAAACAAGGAATGATAAACGTATTCATGAGTAGCATTTTTATGTAAAAAGGAAATCGATAAAAAGAAATCCACATATTAGCACTTCCATGAACATATCAAGTTATCATATCAACAAATACACATGTGAATAATTTGGAACAAGTAATTATTTCGTTTATAATTTATATGCATTCACATCTTTGAAAATAACGTTTTACGTAAATAAAATTGAGATCGCAAATACACGATAATAATGCACACGCGCACAGCCGCACAACGCATCAATTCTTCTATATCAAAGATTCTACAAACCATAGTAAATGTAAAAAAACACAATTATTGTGAATGCAATTTTCTTGTTCACGAAGAAAATGTAAAAAATATTTAGGTATAATTATTTATAAGAATTTTAAATGGTCTTCACACATACAATACACTGCTAAAATTTTACGAAAACTATCATTCAAATGTGTTCAACTTAAAAATATTGTTAATATGAAAATTTCAGGTATGACATATTATGCTCTTGTACAAAGTATATTTCAGTATGGCATTCTGAGTTAGAGTTCTGCTTATCCCCCTCCCTTGAACCTATTGATCGTTCAGCAAAATCACATCATACGAATATGCTTGAAGAAAGATTTAGATAATGGAGTAGAAGTGATGTATAAAGATTTTTCAGTGTTACCTCTTTCAAAGCTATATTCAGTGACGGCGTAAGACAAGCCTGGACCCGGGCTAAGTGAACTTAATTGAGGCCCTTTCACGAACACAATCGTGAGCTCAGACTGCTACTATTGGCTGTAATATCCTAATTCTCCGTTATTACGAGCCTCGCGGGAAACTGGGGTCTCGCGGGGGACTCACTAGCCAACACGGAGAACTTCTCATTCACTGGGTATAACCTATGCATGATAATTAATATTGAGACTGAGGAGAGCCATGCTTTTCAACCATACGGTTGCAGCCAAGCGCACAAGTAAGAGTCCTGAGATGGCATAGTTCTTGCGTCACCAACCACCATCGAGGTGTTCTACTGATTTAACGAGTGGATATTCTCTTGTCGCCGATCTGTGCACGGCGAGGCGAAGTAAATACCGTCTGAATGCTGAGGAAGTGTTAATTGGATCTTGGTTAGGGTCCTATTGGTGTGCTATCTGCTTCACTTTCAAGTATCAGGTTATCCCATAAGTAATGTCGTATATGCGATGACCGCTGCAATGACGTCTGACGAGCGAATAGTGAAGTAGACGACGCGTGAAATAGCTGAGTCATATAAGGCACTTGATGCAGCAGTGTGTAGAAGAAGATCGGCCTACTCCATGTTTTGCAAATGTGGAATTCTACTTACACATTCGCGAACACCATCCTTGTAACACAGTCCAGCAAATGCTGTGATAGTTGGTTCTCCGGCGTATGATCGTACGGTACAAACGATCTTGCGTCCCTCTACCAACTTTAAAAACACTAGAGGCCCTCACAGATGGTAGAGACCTTGACGAGGTTGTGAGGCTTTCAACCAACTTCTACCTGTACCACAAATACCAAAAGCTTACCACATTGGACACACATTACTTCAGGTTGAACCTGCATTACTACATAGTTTAAGTAAACCATATTGCAGTCGTCACTCCATAGGTGCTCTATAGTCCATTAATGGTAAGTAATAAAAAATAGTAATATCTAGGATTACGCAATTTGTAATATCTAAATATCAATAATGAGAAAATTTAAAATTGTTACATTGGAAGATGTTCCAATATTATCGAACTTTGTTTTCCAATGGCTTTTCAATAAGAAGATATTTGATTTCCAGCTATTCTTTTTTGAGATGATTGATAGTTTAATTCTCAGAAATCCTGTGATATAAAGATATTAAATTCTCCACCACATTAGATCTGATAGATTATAAGGCTCATTTTTACATGACCGATATAGATATAATGTTTGATATCTATACATTCGATATATCGGTCTCTCCTTGTTCCACCACCAATATAGATGTTTCATATCGACATTCAATAATGACTTAACCGTAAGGGTGCCATATGTTTTAAACAGAAATTTCAATTTAATACTAGGAATTAAATATATCTACCGGCATAGTTGTCTAAAAATATGAAACTAGTTTTGGTACGTATCAGGTTTACTGACCCATGATCTAATTTGCTGATCACATTAACAAAAGGGAAAAACATATAAACATCAGAAAGTATAATAAGGTTCATACAGCACAATATCCTAAGGTATATCAAATTTAAAAGAGAAAGAGAGGGGGGGGGGGAATAAATAATTGTGTTGTTTGTTAAGTTTGACTTTGAGGGAGAGGAAACAAACAGACAACCTCTCTCTTTCTCTCTCTCTCTCTCTCTCTCTCTGTGTGTATGTATGTGTGCGCGCCTTTCTCCATCTTTGCCTCTATCTGATATTGTACATTTGAAGTCAAAATTTTAAATTAAAAGTGTTATGAAGCGAGTCTAATGAACAGATTGTTCTGTAATATTTATGTTTCTTTATAAGATGATCATTTCTAAAAATACAATAATAGTCTTGTCAAATGTTATCTATCTAGTTTTTTATTTAGACATTTTTGTTTTGTTTCTATTAATACACAGAATAGTCAAGATTATGACAAGCTTACTTTTTCACTTGATTTTCGCTTGTGTAGTTTGAATTGATGGATTAAACATGATTCAAATTTGAAATTAACTATACTAAGTTCACTTGATATGGCAAGCTTGTCAAATGCCAACATAATTACATAGTTTTGAGATACACCCTTGGTTGGTTTGAGAGATTACACTTGTGATTTCTATGCACGTGGTCACAGGTTCAAGTTTTACAGAGGGTAGACTGAATGAGGTGACTCGAAGCCTGCTTTACTATAAAGCTGTAGGACCCATCCCTAGAAGCTCTTTAACTAGTTTAGTGCGTTCAAAGCTATTTAATCAAACATACTTTTGAAGACATGGACTGTAAAGATGACATAAACCACTCCACATGAAATTCCTTGTAAAAGAAAGAAAGAAAGAAAGAGAGAGAGAGAGAGAGAAAGAGAGAATTTAACTAAGCTTTCCTGTATACCCCTCTCAAACAGGATTAATTATTAAATGGTAATAAAATGTAATGTTTGCTTTTATTCTTTCCATCAGTGTAAATCCATTACAAGAATTGAAACAGGATGAAGACAGCATCCAAGTGGAAGAATAAAAAATACCTAACCCTTTACTCGTTCAAGACAATGTATTTGACGTTTAACATTTAGAGCTCAAAAACTTCTTGGTCTGACCTTGTCTCGTAAACGTAATAAGTAATTGTTTCGGAATTTATTTCGGCTCCTAGAAGGCTATAAAGCAAATCGTCTTAAAGAGGAAACCAAGAAAGACATTGGTCTTAAAAATGCATGTTAGGCGACTACAGCGCCTCCTTTGTTACCTCGTTTCTCCATTTAAATACAGCTTGTAACATCTCTCAGGGCTTCTAGATGAGTAATATACTTCTTTGCTTAGTTTCGAGGGTTCGCTGGTCATCGATGGAGGAAAATGGGGAACGGAAGCATCAAACCTGCAGGCTATACACCATGCCACAGTTCCACCCAGCTACGAGTCGTGGGTGTTATAGGTACATAGGGGTATTCCAGCAGGAGGCCTGGTAGACTTAACGTAGAGAAAAAAGTAGGAGTACATAAGGGAACTATCTTTTACTTTGTGGTCATGGAGTTCTATTGAACTACAAGAAGCACTACCATAAATTAAAAGTTAATTCGAATAACCACAGAGAGTTTTTTTTTAATTCTAGCTTCTCTATCAGAGGGTTATGCCCTCTATTAGGTAAGTGATTTGCAGGAATGGTAGAAAGATGAGGAATTGAGGTTGATCTAAGAGAAGTATTACTAAATTATTATTTATTTTTTTATTTTATTTCATAAATCCATGTTCTTTATCGTAATTCTTATATTTTGATCATTGTGATCTATTTAGATCACAATCATTTGGTTCGGAAGTTTGATGAGATGCAGTGCATAAAGACGCCACAATCGATCGGGAAATATTAGTTTGACAAATACTGATTATCTTCTCGCCCCGGGGCTTCTCGAGGCATTAACGTAGACATGGGAAGCCCTGTTAGAACAATAGGTCTACTTTCCAACGAAATATGGTGCTATGAAATCTGGGGGAGGGTCGAGACGGAAGGTGTCAGTCAAAGGTAGATGAGGATCATTAGGAGGTACGGTAGAATAATCAATAGTGAAAAGAAGTTAGAGAGGAGTGTGTGAAATTGGCGTTGCTATGTCATAAGTATCTTCCATGTTTATGTTGTCTATCATTAATAGGTGTAGGCAGAAGCACATGTATTTCTGTCGAAGGTGTTCTAAGTGAAAGAAAATGTGTGGAAAATCCATGCGTTGGTATAATTCGTGGGTTGGTCTCGGTAGTTTTATTCGGTATGCTATACGAAGTGCATGTCTCTCTATGATCTTAGGTTTCTCGTTATATAATTCTGATGCACCTATCCAAAACCGGTCGGAGGAAGACTTTGTATGTGTTTATGACTGTGGATGAACGAGGACCCCCATGAAGTGCCCGTTAATCTACGTAGTAAGTTTAGTCAGTTGTATGGTTTTGATGTGACGCACTGGAGATGAGGTTTCCACATGGCACAGAGATTTTTTTTGACCTAGCCGCAGCTAGAGCCCACCAGAGGGCTGAACCCTCTATTTAATGAAGGGATTTTACGTTACTGGGATTTTTGTATTTATAAGGTTGTTGGGTTAAGAGGTGTTTAGGTATTGCAATATTTTATTTATTTATTCTTATCATAATTTATCATTGGTCATTATGAGCTTTGCTCATAATCATACTATTGAGGTAGAATTATTTATTTATGATTGAGAGATGAATATGGGGTGCGTTACACGTCATAACACTTCAGTACACTTAGAGACGGATGATAGTATTCTTCTTGTCCAGAGGTGGCTCTGGACAATATGATAGACAGGCCCTGTTAGTACATTTATGATCACTGTACAACGTATGAAGGTGCAAGATAATGAGGCATATCTGGTATGCTATGTGCTGAAGTCTGGATGATTTGGTGTGATTTTATATTGGTATAAAGTGATAAGCAGGGAGAGGGGTGTAAGTGTATGTTGTTCTGGTGTATTTTGTGAGAATGTAGTATATCATGAAAGAGAAGATGGTTTATTTCGAGACGTTTGTGAATGTATTTGATTCGCAGATCTTCTAAATGCAATAGGAGGTGAGAGAAAGTTATGCGGTCATATGTCTTGAGTCGGACTGGGGAGTTTCACTCTGTAAGCAATGCGTAGTGCATGTCGTTCCAGTATTTGAAGTTTCTTGTAAAAGCGTTGGTTGGCGGCATTCCAGGCTGTGAATACATAAGTAAGGACAGGTCGGAGGAATGCTTTATATTTATTAATTACAGTGTGTGGTTTAGGACCAAAAGTGGTGCCTGTTAGTCGTTTGAGCAGATTTAGTGTATTGTAGGCTTTACTAATTACCTCTTCGAGATGAGGGCGCCATGTTAATAGAAGATCGAGTATGAGTCCTAAGTAATTACAGAGAATTTTTTTCTTTTTTTTTTGCTAGCCAGTGACTAGCACCCGTCAAAGGGGTACGCCCTTTATTTCGGGAAGAGAGTTTGGATTAAGGGAGAAGTGGGAGGAAGGTAAGATGGTCTAAGGGTTTTATCAATACTTTATTATCCTTTATTTTATTTCGAATCAAGATATTATAAGCTTTTGCTTATAACCATAATAATGAAGGTTCTCGCAGAATCAGTGATGGTGTGTTGAAATAATTATGAATATGAAGTGCACTACCACGTCACAAACACATAGAACAGACAGATGTTTGATATTCTTTTTGCCCAGGGGCTGCTCTGAGCTAAATGGAAGACAAGTGAGGCCCTGGTAGTACATGGATGAATACGGTGCTAATTATGAAGATGAGTGATGGTGAGATGAATGATAAATTGTCTGGTAGGTCACAATGAAATTACACTTCTGTTTCGAGTGGATGGGTGTGTACAAGTACAAAGGGACCAGAGTATGTGGCTAGGAGGTTGGCGTTGAGTACTGTACGGGCTGCGAATTGTAGATGATTTAGAACTTCATGGCGTTGAAAGGGGTACAGGTTTTGAAGCGCGACAGTAATGAATGTTAGCAATTGAGATATGGTGATTGGTTGTGACATCGAGGTGATGGGTGGAGTCTGGGGTGGTGGTTCAGGGATACGTATGGGTACAACAAGTCCAGGGTTTGCAGGATTTGGTTCAGGGCGGCTTTTACACATAACTAAAGGTGGGGTGTTGGGAGCCACAGGTGTTACATTTGGGTGGTTGCTGAAGGTTGTTGCAGTCTTTAGTCGGATGTGGACCGGTACAGTATGCACATGTGGGAGTGTTTGGACAGACTGAGGTAAGGTGTGAATTGTACTGTTGGCATCTCTCGCATCTGACAGGTAATGGAGGGGGTGAGTGAGATGGTTCTACCCAATAGCGTCTTCTATAGATGAAGGCTCCATTTGTGAGCAAGTCATTGATGGTGCTTTGATGATTGGTTAAAACACGGACCATATAACTAGAAGTGCCTGGTTTTGTTTTTATACGTAAGCATTTTGTGATGATGTGTCCCTCTGTTTTAAGTTCCTCTTCAGTTTCCTCGTCTGTAATGTTAGGCTCTATTCCTCGAATAACAACAGATAACATCGGTGGTCTCCTTGGTGGTGGTGGGTGTTTGAATTGTTTGTTGTCCATGTTTGTGAATTTTGCTGATTTTCCGAAGATTTGGAAACTAAGCTTGTTGCGTATTGTGGTTGCTAATGATGGATCTGTGGAGTGAACTATTATGCCATTTCTGGTTGGTATGAGGCGAGAGATTTTGTCACGAGGAACATACTTTAGGAATTGTGTCAGAAGAAGTTTTGGTGATTGGTATTTCGGGTCGAAATCGGTCAGCAGAAATGAGAAATTGGAAGAGGTTTCTTGCTGATTGTCTGGCTTATCGCAAAGGTCCATGTTTTGAGTTTCTTGTTCTGATTCGGAGTCACTGAGTGTCTGAGACTTCTTTAATGGAGGTGATACTGGTGTGGTTCGTCCTGATCTATTAGTGGATGAAATATGTTGCTCAGTCTGACGTTTCAGTTTAGATGAAGCACCGGTTGATAGGAAAACTGAAATGGTGGCAGTCTATAGTCTTAACAATGTCAATGATCAGTCAGGTGGGGCGACCCATTAGGATAGCCGCCCAGGTTGCGCACAGTCCTTCTGCAGTTGTAAGCGAAAGTGGGCCCTTGGCTAGATGAGTCTGGTCCACCGAAGTATTTCAATAGCAGCGAAGAAAGCGCACAGGATATGGACTTAGGAAGGTTTTTCCAAAAAGCTGGCAACTATGGGCAAACTTCAGAAACAAAGTTGCATCGAATTACCAGTTATGTCCTCTGTGGAGAAAAACCCAATGGTACAATATACAATTACAGAAAACATAATTTACAGCGATTAAGTTCATATAATTAATATTAAAATTATAAATATAAATTCACTTGTTGTTGGACTTTAAGATTAACATTTGTTTAAATGTTAAATCATTTTGATAAAGAAATAAGTTCATTAAAACAAATACAATTAATATTTATTCATTTCACTACTTCATCAAAAACTGTAGTGCTATCTATTGAGCACAAAATCAAAGTATTTTTCCATTCATAATAGTAATAATACAACGTATTATTTATTAATAATCGTATTTGAATCATTAAATCAACAATAAAAGATAGTTCATTAATAAAATTAAGAATAACTAATATTTTAAAAGATAATAATAATATATGAGTTATGTAATAAGGAAGGGGACATTTCATATTTTACAGGGTAGCCCTGGGCTGCTATTTCAATCAGAAGGGAGTATTATCTATCAGACGAAAAAAAACAGGTCAAAACCGTCATGAGATTCCCCTTTTAATGGTAGTTCATCCGACAAATTGCAGACTGATTTTTTTTTTAAATCGTGATCGAATTGGCCTGTTTTTGCCCCTCAGATCGATATAATCTCTAAATCGAAGTAGCCCCCTACTACCCAATTTGATAGCAATAACAAAACGAATAACAATACATGGATGAATTCTATCCTCGACGTATTCAGACTAGTCTTAGTACCAGGGTACATTCCATCATTTTCCTGGTGCGACCAAGGAAAATCAACGAAAACTTCTGACAGAGTTCAGCCACTTCTGCGTGGTCGCTCGGCGAATCTCAAGACCTTCCAAATGTGAAGTCAACGCTTTAGCAATTAAGCAACGTCCGCTTGAAAGAAAGAAGGTCTATGGAAAAGTACTTTAATCGGAACTCTAACCGAGATCTTCCAGTAGGCTACCGGGGGTTCCATCACTAATCTACTGCAACTATGTTTGATTCCTGTGTATACGGAATACCATCAATTGGTCACTACTGATGGGGATCTAAATAGTAGAAAACGCGAAGAGTAATTGGGAGATCCGAGTTTGAATTCCTGTCATGAGATTGATATATTTTTGAAGTTATTATTCGTAAGATCTTTGTGTAAAGAATCGAAAAACAATATTGTTAAGACAGTATTCGGATCAAATAAAAAATCGAATATTGGATTTACTGCATTGACCTCGGCGAAACTGATAATGATGGGTGTTTGGCTCGAAGGCATGTCCTGACACGAAGGTCTCTGAGCAAGGGGATCACCGATGGTGGTTTGCTATTGTCTTTCATCGGATTAAGATGAAATCCTAAGGACTGGACCTAAAGTTTAGCCTAGGCTCCGAATCACTTGTGTCCCCACCGGGAATCGAACGCGAGACCTCATTGATAATAATGAAGTGAGCGTTACAACTTACCCACACAGTACACTCGACGAAATTAAGCTGGTTAAATTCGGATACAAAAATTATCGGGACACGAGATTCTTACATGCCTCCTCTTGTGGTACAAGTACGAAGTAAACTTGTCAAGTTTTTGTTGAATCATATGGAGGATCTAAATATTACGAGAGGGATTTTATACGATAGGTCAGATAAGGTAAATAACAAATACTTGTTTTGATATTATGGTCACTTACGGTCCAGGTCCCGCTGGTTGAATTCGGACACTCATGTAAACTAACACAATACATAAACATATACATGTACAGTCTCGGGCAGACAGCACGTGAATCACCGTTCCACACGAAAAAAAAAAAATGCTGTTACCGCCCATACAATTAATTTTATCTTATCCACACGAAAAACTCCCGACCCCCAACAATGTTTTAATTTAGCTGACGAGAGGAACACACTCACCCTCTAATAAAATAAACAAAATGCAATGTTAATGTTTCGATTCACTATTTTATTCTAAGTTTATAATAAATAGCTTGTCCTTAATTTGACTGGAAATGTTTAGCATTGTTGTGTAATACTTCCAAGAAGATAATAAAATTGTCTAAAAGATTGCATCTTCCAAACAGAATCTTTTACTACATATCTACTAACAACCAGAATAAACAGAATATTGAGACAGTAAACCGCATTAGAAAAAGAATGTTGTGTAGTTGGTCCTGCCCTCTGAGGAGCATTTGTTTGTTAATTGTTAAATATGAGCTGGACTGCTCTACACTATTATTTCTGTTATGTACGGTGACCATATTTGCTGTCAAAATACGGGACTCGGTAGCAGCCGTAGCTCAATAGTAGAACGTTGGTGTGGCATTCGTGAGGTCCTGGGTTCGATCCCACTGGTCGACCATCTTGACCATCCAGGGGGTTTCCTCAGTCACACCAGGCAAATGCCGGATGACACCTTCAAAGGCCGACACCTTTCCGAATCCTTTCTCGTTCCCTATCCCGGCCTGAGCCTTAGATGCCTAAAAGCCATGAATAAAATACAAATTCAAAAAGGGACTCGGTCTTACCGGGATCTAATGAGCTCCTCCTTATTAGTGGATAACGGACGTAAAAGTTCTTATTCAGATTATAAATTTAGCTTAAAGTTACGTCAACTTAAAAAATTAAGTCTGAAAACGAAATAATTGAACTAAAATCAGTAGGAACTTGATCATTGAAAATTATCATAAAATGTAATACGCTTTAAAAGTCAAATTCTATGCCTAAATAATTAGAATGAATAGTTACTATGCCGCGGATCGTGGTAAGATATTGCGGTGGAAGGTTGGGTTTGTAAGGGTGAATTGTGGTTCGCGGAATGAATTTGTCTGAGGCAGTATGAATAATGTTAGTTATTTGGGTCACTGATGTATATAGTTCATCTTCGGAAGTGGGTGTTTTGAGAGGTGTAATTTGGTTATGTATGTAGTCACGGTAGCTGTCCCAATCGGCGCGATCAAAGCGAAGTACTTGTTTCGGTGGTGCGGATTGTTGTGGAAATGGATTTTGTTGGCATTGAAGGGTAAGTTTTATGGGTGCATGATCACTTCCCATGAGGTCAAGAACTGTTAGTGTGCTACGGTTGGCTATATTGGTAGATGTTATGACAATGTCGGGGGTAGTATTGGAAAGAGGTCTGGTTGGTTGCGGTAATTGATTGATTGTACCGGTAGTTTTATATTCAATGAAATTTTGGAAGTTGGTTTGTCCCTATCGGAGCGGCTATGTATGTTGATATCTGCCATTATTATGTAAGTGGTGAAAGTATTTGATATGTATGTGAAGAAATCGTATGGTGTAGGGTGCCCTGGTCTGACATAGATGGTTGCTAGAGGGATGTAGCAGTTTTTGTAATATACGGTGGTTATTAAGTGTTCTGGGAGGTTTACTATTGGAGGTGCATGTTGTTTACATGGTACGGTTGTTGCAAAGCCGATGGCAGTACCTCCATTGGCACGGAGAGCTGGTATGTTACTGTCCTGTCTAAGAAGAGTGTATCTGGAAATTTTAAATGGTTGGTTGGCTTTCAAGTGCGTTTCATTGAGTAAAAGGGCGTTGACGTGTTCTTCTTGCAAAAGTTGTTCGAACATGATTTTATGTGTCGTGAGTGAACGGACATAGAGAAATAATAATACTAATGCCATAATCTTCATAATAGTTAGAGTGAATATACTGATGTGACTATACTGCTGTTTCATAAGCACTTGCAATGAAATGTGCATAGGGGCCTGAGTACGTAGCATTGAAATTGACGTGCAGTATTGATTTAGCAGCGTGCTGGATTTGTTGCAGTATGAATTGCCTTTGGAATGGATGGATGTTTTGCAGTGCGACTGTTATGAAGGTGAGTACTTGTTCTATCGTGATAGGTTGATAAACAGATGTGATGGGAGTAGCGTCGGGTTGTTTGGATTCTGAAGTGCGGATGGGAACAATAAGTTCAGGCTTTGCTGGTTCTGGTGCTGGTCGGGCTTTACAACGATAGCTGAAAGTAGGATGATATTCTCCGCATGTAGTACATTTTGGTGGATTGTTCATGTTAGTGCAGGATTTCGTAACATGAGGTCCCGAACAGTACGCGCATTTCAGATCGTTTTTGCATTGTGATGTTAAATGAGTGTTATATTGTTGGCACTTTTCGCATCTGATTGGAAGTGGAGGTGGAGAATGAGACGGTTCAACTCTATATCTTCTCTTGTATATATAAGCTCAGTAGTTGAGTAAGTCATCTATTGTGTCTTGACTGGTTGTGATAACGCGTACCATGTAGCTTGGGTCTCCTGTCCTAGTTTTAATGCGTAGGCATTTTGTGATGGAATGGCCTTCTTCTTTCAGTTCCTCTTCGGCTTCAGTGTCGGTGATTGTTGGCTCTACTCCACGTATGAGTACTGATAGTGTTGGAGTGCGACGTGGAGGTGGTGGTTGTCGCGGAGGTTTGTCATCCATACGCGCCATATTGGCCTTTGGTCCAAAAATCTCGAAGCTATACTTGTTCCGTATTTTTGTAGCTAAAGCATGGTCCGGTGAATGAATGATTATCCCGTTCCTAGTTGGTATAATGCGCTGTAGCTGGTCTCGTTGCATGTATTTGGTAAACTGCTGTATTAATATTTTAGTATTCTGAAATTTTGTCAAAGTTGGTAAGAAGAAATGCATGTTTTTTCTTGGAAGCTTCTGTTAGACCTGGGAATTGCTCGTGATTATTGATGTCCATCTGTTCGTGCTCGGAGTCGGTTTCGCTGATTGTGTGAGATTTTTTCAGCGGTGGTGAAGATCGACCGGATCGGTTGTTGGCTGGTGATCTAGAACGTGATCCAGTAGAAGTTTCCGGTAAGCTGCGTCGGTGTTTGCTTATGTTCCCTAGTGTGGAGTATGGTGGAGGCCCTGGTATTACTGATACTGGAAGCTTATGATGTCCGGACTGCTGGTGATCTGCCATGTTGAGAGAACTTAGGGCCAGAGGCCCTAGGAATACAATGAAGTAAACAAATAGGAGGTTACGATGAAACACAGTCAGGGTGTACTATTGTGTTCATAATGAGATGATCAGTCTTTGTGCAATGACTGCTACCTCTGAGTAACTGCCCCTCCGACGCTGAATAACGCCGTCAATCCTAGTTCCGCGGTATACGTACTGTTCTCGCCTGTGCGTATGCTACTCAGGGTCTTCGTTAGCACGCTAACCATCAAAAGCTAGGCTAGGTTAGTTATGATTAAAAACTCTGACTTCTTTGTAGTAGTCGAGACTTTGTGGTAACTGTATTACAGAAGTTGAAATCACCACGCAATACCTTTCCATACATGACAAAATAGAAGTTAAAAGTAATGATCATTTAGAAGTAACAATTTGTACAATTAACAGAATGTAACAAGAAAGAAAGTTATAATCGTATTATTTCAACAGGTAGAAACATATTAATGTAATTAGGGCTGCCATCTACTGAGTGACGGTATATATACTATATTGTGTACTACGGTCACGTTGTATATCTCTTGAAATAATACTTCTCCGAGGTTTCTGAGCCAATAGTCACCAATTTTTGTGTATTGCTATTGGTTGTGGTTAAAAATAAAATAAAATAAACCAAAAGTTGTTTTGTTTCCATACTAACGGGACTCCAGTCCCTCCACGATTGCTATAGTCATGGGCGAATTTATCTATAGGCAGAGTAGGCAGTTGCCTACGGCGGCAAAGTGTTGAGTAACAATTCAGGTAATTTTCTTCTAGATGATATAGTTGACGGTCAGAATCGCATATTAATATATGCAACTCAACGTAAAGCATCTGACGGTACATTCAAAATCGTGCCAGTGCTTTCCAAACAATTGTGGACGATACATGTGATAGGAGATGCTGTCGTAATGCCAGTAGTGTACGTTTTGATGCAAAACAAGCAGCAAATTACCTACCGCAAGTGTCATTTTCAATTTTGAAGTTGTCGCAGCTAACGCCTTTAGCGAAGTTTTGCGCGGTATTAATGTCCGTGAATGTTTTTCCCACTTTACTCAGTGCCTCTGGCGTAACATTAAGAGTAGTGAAGAACTCGTTGAAAGATATTTAGACGCTCCAGATTTTGCACTTAATGTTAGACAGCTTGCGAGTATTGCATTTGTTCCAGAGAATGACGCGCAACAAGCATTTGAGACTCTGGTGCATACAGATTTCTTCACAAAAAACGCACTAGTTCTACAATCCTTAATTGACTATTTCGAAGATACGTGGGTTGGTCGTCCGCCGATTGGGGGCAACAGACGTCTTTCAATTATCCAAATTAAGTGGAACCAGTACGAAGCAACGCTCCCAGAGCTGCCGAAGACGAACAACAGTATCGAACACTGGCACTGTAAGTTTAGCTCTTTCATTGGCGCCCATCATGCTAACATCTTGAAGTTTATTGAATCACTCAAGAAGGAGCAACCAATGAATGCAATTCAAATGGAGGAAGAAGTGTTGGACAAGTACTGGTCACTGGCAGAAAAAAAAATCTGGAGAAACAGCTAGACGGGTGCGAACTACCGTGGAAGAATATGGGCTTTGGAAATATACGTCTGACGCTTGGCCCATAATTTCGACTAATAATAATCGTAAGTCATTTTTGATAGTGTTGTCTTCTGATGGACATTGTTCATTTTCTTCAACGTTATATTCATAGTGAGACAAGTAAAATCATTGTTGTAAGCATTGAGAAGGACGATTATCGAAGAAGTTCATTCTATTTTGATCATAGAAAGTGACTCAATAGACTTGTAATACCCGTTGTCGTTACTCACCCTTACAAAGTGCTTAAGAAGTACCGGTACTTCAGAATATATTGTAGCGTTGAACAAAATTGAAGCATTCCACCGAACAATGATGTTAAGGACATTTTGAAATGTGCTGAGATAGCAGTGGAATTATGCTTATGGAACATGATTAGCATAGACTAAAATGATCGTTTCTCCATTGCTTCAGAGATGGAACTTTTGTCTCTTGGGTAATAGAGGAATGAGATATATATGGGTATATAAGAAAATAGAGAATAACAAGAGGTAAAACTGAAAGTAATAGTGAATGTTAAATTATCAGCTGTGTATACGTTCAGCACAAAAATATATGGTTGTTTCACTAACTACGTAATTTAAGTTCTTATGAGCACTTATCTTCCTTTGCTAATACATGTGTTTTGTTTACATTAATACAATATTATGACATCCTAAATATGCATATTATCTATACAAATATCCTGTAAAATGTGGCAATATACTATCAGGCAATATATGTGTGTGCTATTTTTCTTAGCTAAATTCAATATAATGTGAAATATGTAGTCACGTTAATATCATAGTTTAAAAGAATAAAAATGACTACGTACTACACTAACATTTCAAAGTTCTGAAATTCCTTTCGAAAATTCCCGTTCTGGAACCTCCAGCACATCTTCCCTAAATTCTTAACTAAAATTCTAAAGTTTCTTCTCATAAATACCGTTTTTCCCGTTCTGGCACTCCCACCACAGCTCTTAAGTTTTCACTACTTATCCAAATATTTCAACGTTTTAGAATTTCCTTAAAAGTTCCCTTTTCCCCGTATTGACACCCACAACCTAAACTCTCGTAAATTTTCACCATGCATTAGCCTAATATCTCAAAATTCTAAAATTACTTTCCCGTTCTAGGACCTCCACAGCCACGCTTCTGACTTCCTTAATATTTTAAAGTTCTAAATTTCCCTCCCTAATTTTTATTTCCCCCCGTTTTGCCATTCCCAACACAACTCAATATCCCAGTTCTCAAATTCCTTCCCATTAATTCCTTTTCTTTTCGTTCTGGCACCCCAGCACTACTCCCAAAAGTTTCCACAACATATTACAAAAATTATATTTCCCTCTCCTGTTCTGGTATCTCAAAGTTCAAGTCCAGAAAAACATAAGAATGATTCCCAGTTAGAACTTTTGATTTGCAAAGATTTATTTTCCAAAGATTTTTGAGCCGGTTGTGTTTTTTTTTCTCTTGGTTTATTTTGACCCGGGCCCGTTTGTTGCGGGGCCGTTTTGACTCGAGCCCTTTTGACGTGTGGCCGTTTTGACTCGGACCTTTCTGTCTTCGCCCCTTTTTGTCCAGGCGATTCTGACATGGAATCATCCTAACACACCCTATCAAACAGCATCACTGAGTCATCACCGAGTTTTTTTAAGAGCATTATAGTTAGTTTTTATTACTTCAGTGGTCATCACGTTCCCTTGCTCTCAATCCGAGTGAGGTCCTTTCCTAGTAGTGTACATAGAAAGAAACGTTGACATTCAGTTATTACCTCTTCAACGGTGTTGATTACATGTTGCTTAAAGGTTTAACTGTTGATATAACTTTGAATACAACGTTGAAGGGGTAGACATGCAACGGTAGTATTCGTTAAAGCAATGTGTGTGCTATTTTAGTGTGAAAGTAGAAAGAATGAATTGCGGCATTTGCTAAACGCTATTTCATCTTCGTGGGAGAGTATCCCCAAAGGAGTTCATTGTATCATCGCCATGTCTAATCGCAGGAGTTGTTATTTCTCAAGAGGATGAACCAAGGTATGTTATAAGAGGAGTAGAGGAGCAATCGAGTTGTTTATTTTATTATGAAATTAACACAAAGAAAATGGAATATTAATAAAAGCAGTTTGATTGAAATATTGGGATGGCGCGAATGAAATCTCCGCCCCAGGTGCTCATGTCCAAAGGCCGAAAAATGAAGCCTACATTACCTGGCTAATCTAAGTAGTCAACGTGCGCAGTCACACATGTTACCATCGCTCAGCCAACGATTGGATTCCGTGGCGAAAGAAGTCTGGAATCTGCGATGCGAAGAAATCCTCAACTGTATGTTGTACCGCCAGATCATCAGGGAAGGTCTTCCCTGCCAAGAAGTGATAGACATGCAGGAGGAGGTGGTAGCCAGTGGAAGAGCGATCAGAGGGAATATGGCCGGTAAAGAAGGCTTTCATACTGTAACTCTTGGAGAGCTTGCACCGTTCTTTGCACGATGTGTGGGTGGTCGTTTTCATGCAACAAGAGGACACCATGTCTGTTGACCACTGCTGGATGCTTGCGAGAAAGTTAGCGCTGCACTTTATGGACTTCAACAATGTAACGATTTGCAGTGATGGTTTCACCTGGCCTGAGAAAGACATCATGGATCATTTCCACTATAGACTACCACACGTTTCGTGGGTGGAGAGGTGGTTTGGGACACCGTGCTGGACGCAGATCACGATCCAATAATTGTCCTGACTGTTTACGATTGCCATAGTTGTCCCACTCTGCAGTGGCAATCCGATAGAGGAAATTTTCCCGCTTTTTCCTTACACTCAGAGAACTGCACACCTCCAGATAGCGATTTTTGTTGGTCGGTGTTAACTCATGTGGCACCCATGACTCGAACTTTTCCTCCTCACCGATCGCATTGAGCCGTCAACTGACAGTGATGACTAACTCGTCTTCAATGGCACGAACGCTTTTCGGAGGGTCTTCTTCCACGGACATCTGAACATGATGTTTGTCGGTGCCCACTGGACTCATTTTGCAACGTTGTATCACCGGAACGAGATTTGACAAACCAACATCGAATTTGTACCAAATGCAATGTCAATGTTTATGCGGCTTGGTGTGTCGAATGCGCCAGTTTGCATTCATAAAGAATTAATTTAAAAAATGTTTTTTTTTAAACACGCTTTTTTAAGATGCACTGAAAAGTAAAAAACAATAATAGATTGAATTAATCTTATGAATCGGAAAATAAAAGCGTGGGTGCTCTTAGATATTGATTTTATGATAAGGTAAACAAAAACACCCACGCTTTTATTTTCCGATTATTCATAATGTTAATTCAATTTATTATTTTTTACTTTTTAGTGCGTCTTAAAAAGCGTGTTTTTTTTCATCTTTTTTAAATTATTTTTTATGTATAGTAGATGAACATTAAACGCCCTGCGAGATAGGCAACCTAAACTTCAAATAATAGTTGCAGCGTTGGGTGCATTTAAGGATAATGTCTAATTATTTAAATTAATTAATTACAGTTAACTGGCTTATTCTGTCGTATATCTAATGATTGAATATTGTATTGTCATCGGAAGCAAGTAAGTTTACAAAATTTCAAAGAAATCGGATGATGGAAAGTGAGTTAAAAATTAATTAGAAAATTTGTACCAGAGTTGAAACTTGATTACAGAGCAATATAAACAGTGTAATAAAAATCACTCACAATTGGGCTCTTCAGTATGTACTTTCATACGAGCCTGTTCAACAACACACTGTCTCCTGATTGTCCGTCTACCCCAGCCTCTTTGCTGGACGTAAATAGCTTGGAATGTTAAACGCGTGACCTCAGTCGATCTCTGTGTTGTGTTGCTGAGGTGCGTATTCCACTTTGCGTCAAAGTGGTCAATATTTAGGTATGTTTTGGATGACTGTCAGTTTTTAATCCTGCAAGCAGAGTAACGGCGTTTATCTGAGTATATAAAGGCAGTTCAATAAATCACGCAACCTATGCGAAACGGGTGAAGGTTACAGCATATATTGGAAACTCATTCTCAGGTTCACACAGATGTACGCTTCGAACTATATTCTGAAACTTCTACCACAGGATGTCCTGAGAAATTTTTGAGAATCAAAATGTAATAGTTTTCCGTAGTTGCTCTAGTGTGTGAGGATGCCTTGAATAACAGCGATGCCCCCTTGAAAATGTCAGGGAAAGGAAGGGATCGAACAACGAGGGACATAGCCACTCAAGTAATTATTTCAAGAAACACACTTCTATTCATGCATAGGTTCTCGCGATCCACACTCCAACCACCCAGCAATGGAAAGGTTCTTCGCGTAAGTTACAAGGACTGTCAGCTGAAAATGCTCACTTATTTCGGGAATTGATGTCTAAGGTCTTACATAACGTTCCAAGACCTCATACGAATATAGCTGAGCTGGGATGCTTCCACATGAGAGTACGTTCGTACATCCTCCAGACGAAAGATTTTCCACGTAGTTTATTAGGCTTCGTTTTAGGAAGCTCATTGGTTGAAGTTCAGCTGTGATTTATCGTAGTGATCTTTCATTTGAATTAGATGTTACTGAAGTTCAGCAAACTGGACTTACAGTTTAAAGTGGGATTTCCAGTATCTCCACCTGAACCCCTGAAAGTCTTGATGAAAAGACAACAAATAAGACAAAATGACGAGTGATAAAATGTAATTAAAATTCGCAGGCAGAAAATATTATTCTATGTTAAAATGAACTTACAATCTGAATGCGTTCAGATTTGTAATTTGTTATATTATCATTAGCAGAAGCATCTTTATTATCATGTAAGTCATTTTCTATCCAGTGCTGGATGATGGCATCCCCATTTTATCACGAACCTACGTCAGCTACTGTCCTCATCCATGTAGCTTCTCAAAAACATTTGCTTTGATATTCCTTTAGGTCTATTCTATTCTCTGGCAATTCCATAGAGAACGTATGTCCATCTTTTATCCAGCTACATCACCGCGCACTTCCACTTTATCTTCATTGCGTGGATCAAATTCTGTTTTCAGAACTAATATATTTACTAGACCATAACCCTCCTACCTATTTCTACCACGCACTTCAACATTGCTCTTTGTGCAGTCGTTTGAGCATTCAGTATTCATGCTTGAGATTTATTCATCTTCACAAACAAGACATATTGATCATGCACTTTACGCTTGATACACATTGAAAAGCCCCTCTTCAAAATATAGTTCAGTCTTCCACGTGAGTTTCATACCATACTTTACAACAATTTCGACGCCTGAAGTTTCTGTTATGTTATCTGCATAGGACCTTAATAAGAGATCCGACAATTTAATCCTTGGCATCCGAACTGATATAAAATGACCATAGTCATTTTGGCATTCGATATTTTTGTTTACTTGTTTATTTTAGTTATTGAACTTAGCAAGGATACAGTAAACGCCATTTTATTTTACACCGCTCTTGTAACAATGTGATAAAATATTAACAATAACAACAAAAACAAAAACAAATAATCTTATCGTAATAAATAAGCTCAGATCTTTTTCATTCCAGATTCTTATATCAATTCTTTAGAAATTTCATTTTCCTGAGGCAAAAATCTGGTGACAAAGGAAGAGTATTGTAAAGATATGTCAGTCTGTATACAAGAGATCGCTGGACTTAACACAATCTATGTTTTGAGAGGTAGAAATGATGTTGAGAACGGGCATTTTGTCTGGTTATTCTTAGGTTACCCAGACGTTACCAAGGAGAAGGTCGTTGGTTATCAACGTACCCTGCATTATTTTATAAAGACATTTTAATTCATTTAGTTTACTTCCTGTGTGTATGTTTTTTTTTAAGTCAAGATAATTCAAAATGTATACGTTAGAGTTCTAACTATGTTGGGGTTGGGTATCCTGCGTAGCACAAAGAAAATTTTGACTTTGTACAATTTAGATAAGTTAGTTTCACAAGCTATAGACCATTTAGACGAACAGTATTCAATAGTAGAAAGTACACAAGTGAGAAAATATGACCGAAGAGCTCTGAAAACTTTAACATGTGTATATATGTAGAGGAGTCCAAGAAATTTGAGTGCTTTGGAACTTAGGAATTCAATGTGAGGAGTAAAATTGAGTTTTTCATCAAATATGATACCAAGGTCTTTGTAATGGTCTGTCCATGGTATAATGTGCATGTACGTACCTACGTACACTTTCTATTGGTCTACGTCAAATATACTTATCAACTACCCCACCGTCTCTCCGTGGACCGTTATTTCTTTCTCTTCAGGTTGACATTACGTTCGTTTCACTTGATTCATTTCAAGTTTTTACTACTCAGCTCTTCCGTTATGGTTTGAAGTTCTTCTGTACTTGAGGTAAAACAATCTAAGATGATTAATGTTTTTCCTATTTATTTCATCCCAGTTTAAGGTTTTGAATACTTCTTTCAGAACCGCTTAAAATTATATAATGTATTAATTTACTAGACAAGTCAAGAGTGTGTGTTTTAGCCACCACTTCTAGGAACCATACACACTCTATCCCCTAAAAATACCGATGTTAATCCACAAGATGAAACTACTTCACATTCAATATTTCAATTTTATTTTGTAGCCACTCCCATTAATTCAGTAAGTGGGAATTTGATATTTTCTGATGTACCTTCCACAAAATAGTTGAATGGATAAAAACTTCAGCGTTTTAGAAAAACTTTTAATGCTGTGTACCTACTGATGATCTAGGTAACAGAATAATGAGACAATAAATGTAGGAGAAAATGAAATAATTTAAACCGCTACTCCTGCCCTCTACTACACACAGCAATATCAATCGTTGCGCTGAACATTTCCGTAATCTTTTTCTGCCTTTTAAATGTCCATTATTAATGTTCTTTACCCACGCCCCTTTACCATCTTCTTTTGTCTAATAAGTGTATAAATATATAAATAAATTACCAATCATATTTGTAGTAAAACGTAAATAAAGAGTTTCGATGAAATAAATCTTAACGAATAAATACGTATCCTGGGTTATCTTGTTTCAAACTAGAATCAATCAGACTCGGTAATTCAATGTTAATAGTAACGAGATAGTAATTATTTAACTCAGCTAATGTAGTTATTCACAAAATACGGTTCAATCATATTAATAATTGTAAAATAATGGCGTTAAATACGTATAGTTCTACAATTAGCAATTTTAATAAAATTATTGTACTCGTGGAAGCCCTCTTGATTACACTGAACAAGAAAGTAATACAAACTATTTTTTCTAACACAAAACACAAGTAAATTAAATGAGAATCGTGAATATTAATGATACAAAAATACAATTAGTAATTAGTATTTATGTATCATTAATATAATTATTTGTCTCTGAAACAAACTTGTATTTTTTTTCAAGATAATAAAGCACTTTTGTTCTTGCTTTCCTTCGTGCGAAGGTGACTTTATATCATCATACTCATGTCAGTGTCTTGGATCTGCCTTGGCTCAAATTCTTTACGCAATGAAGTGTCGAAAAGAATCTCTCTCCCGATCGAAAGGGTCTCTGATGTGATTGAATAAAATCACATCAGTCTTGCTAATGAGTCCAACTCATGCTCTTTCTCAGTACTTTGTACCAAAAAAAAAAGGCTTTTAATATAAACCTTCTTCGTTCTCTAGATCTTCGGCATAAACGCTCAATAACTCCCTCAAGTGCATGGTAAATTTTAGGCTTTCAGTCCTTTGGTATGTTCTAGAAATCTAAATATATCATGAAGCTCTGTATATTTTTCACCACGACTAATCAGCTCCGAACTTAAAGTGTTCGCATGGAAGTTCTCAGACCCTGTAAATGAAACTTCACGAAAATTTGAAGATATTTTTCTTTTTCTGATCTGTAATTTTTCTTATAATTTTCTCTTGTGATATTTTCTAAAATCTGAATAATAAAAATTTCTCTCACTTCCAACACAAAGCCACGAGGCAACTCATAGTAAGTTATAATCTTTCCTAACTCAGTGGTTTCATACTGTAGTTTAACGTTGACTGCATTAAACCTATCTAGTATGGTACCCTCATACAGTGGCCATGAATGTAGTTTGAAGTGAATTGAACTTTTGTTTTAAAGCACTGAATTTATTCCTGAATGAGAGTTTTTTCATCACCATCGTTTGCAATCATCACTCAAAGTTTCAAAATTTCCAACACCTGTTTTCTTTCTGAGCTCGACAAGTTGACCACTGGGTCTTGGGTAGATGCAAAGTACATTTTTTTATAAGCTCTCATCTATGCGTCGAGGCACCGAAGAAAGTACTTGTAGCAACCCTAGAAAAGCTATAACCTGTGTACTTATCTTCTCAAGATATAAAATCTAGTTAGGGAAAAAGAATAAGACTTTTTTCTACTTTCATAAAAGAGAGGTTAGGATATTTTTTAAATTGTTAAGGCCTTTAGCCACATCTAGATCAAACCGCGATAGAGTATGGTAGGATAATGGCCGATGTCTTAGTTAAGGTACCATTTTGACATTCGTGTGGTGAAACTGAAGAAAAAACTAGAAAACTGGCAGGACAGTCGGCAGCAGGATTTGAACGCACGGTACATATCCACTGAGGAGAAAAAAAAACAGGCTTAGAAAAGTCACTTACCTTTCGTGATATGCAAAAATCTAGCAAAAGTTTAATCTTTTAGGCATAAAGAATTGAACACAAAGTACCTGTTGACCATTGACAGGAGTGTAGATAACTGGTACGCCCTATATGTGGCACTGACTAGAAATAATTGTGTGTACAAAGGCAAAAATAGGGGAGGAAATATTCCTAATATAACCACTAATGCTTGTTTTACTCATTCTAATGTATGTAAATTAAATTACCTGAAGTCAGATGTACGAGAGGACGCCCAGGTCCAAGGTGATGCGATTTGGCGCTCCCCGTACA
>JAGDQP010015153.1:30720-43432 GCA_022664845.1 Lepisma saccharinum | reverse complement strand
CCCTAGAGATTCTTGGATTGCCGGAATTCCGGCACTCCAAGAAGCCCTTGTGTTCCATCGGTCAGAGACCTCTGGGATTGCGGGACGGACTCTTGGCCAGGCATCCAGAATGTTCTCCTGGCCTTTGTTCCAGATCTTCCGGAATTTCCTTGGGGGGATTCCCTATCCACTAAATACTAATTTTATTAAAATAAAGAACATACATACATTTAAACATATATCACACGTTAGACAAGACGATACGGGACAATACATGACAACACACGACTTGAAGACTGGCATTTTCTTCTTTTCTGCGTCCTGCAACGAGATAAGATATTAGTTATTGATGCTGTCTGTTGGTCGTACATCTTCCTTCTTAGTAGTCTTCTTCCTTCTTCTTTCATTCTTCTTATCCATACTTTGATTGGGGAGGGTCCGAGGATTGGAGAGAATTCTAAGGGGGGGGGTCACTGCAGCCGTAGAATAGTTGTTGAATCTACAAAGTTTGTGTAGTGATCCAATTCTTTTTCCTCTTCCGCCCCGATCGTATGCTTTTAACATTTTCACTTTCACACACACATTCACTCGCGGTTATGTATTCATTTATATGGTTTTGTTCACGGATTCCGCGATCTCATCCCTTATTTGCTGTTGCTATTGATATTAAACTTAGTACACATTTACACTTATCTGGCCACCATACACGCATATCACTTCCACACATGAGTGTCTCTCACCAGGCCTTCCTCGTGAGGCACTCCTGCTGCTGGAGTTGCAGCAACGTCATATATCATTTTATAATCCAGTTCATGGATAATAATTTCTAGTCCATTTTTTATCACTCATATAGAACTTCGTATACCCGCTCACGGATGTAGTGTGTAGTAAAATTATGTAGTGAAAAGAGCAAAACTATTTTTTTTTAAATAACAGATGTCATATATAAATATGGCTACAGCATATAAGCAACATATCAAATGAAATTACTGAGGCCATTCATTGTGTTCAACGTGGCGCAAGAACGAATCTTAATTCAGAGAGAAGGTGCTATCGCTTAAGGAAAAGTATGTGTTTGCGCATGGGCGCCATGTTGATGATGTTATAACCTCTAAACCCGACGCGGGATTCTTGGGAATTTTTGTGGGTAATAGAAGGGGAGTGGTTCTTCATGTTAGAAGAGGTTCCATTCGGTCCTTTTGAATGTCCAGGTGTGTGTCTAATTTCACTGGACTATCAACACTTACCTCCCTTCAAGAGACTGTCAATATACTGCCTACTTGTAACCAAGTCGACGGTGTTAAAGCCATTTCGAACACACAAGTCATCGTCGAATGTGATTCAGAACCTGAGGTTGTACGGACTGAGGAAGAACAACTCGAGAAGCTAGCATTCTATTGTTCCTAGCTTATGAGGATATTACTGTTTTTTAGATGGTTTTGCCTGTACTCAGGAACAGATCAGCCAGGTTATAGATATTAAAGCATATTAAATTCATTACGGTTCAAGTCAACTGTCTGAAAAGGGCTTTGGATAAATTGCAGTAGAGCGCAAGGCTCACCAATCCCTTCTTGCTGAGACTCAGGAAAATCTAGGAGATTTCTAGAATGACTACACTTCTTTTCGTGATGCTACCGACCGACTACTGCACGTTCATGCAACCCACCAAGCAAGCAGACCTCGATCTAAGCTAAGCTATCTAAACTGAAGCAATATTATACCTACCAAAACACTATCAAAACCACCCTATCAACCCATGCATTTAAAGGAAATCCATCGGACGCTGGTTTGCTTCTTGCAATGTTTAGCCTACATTCCAGACACAATTTTGACAAGCTGAATGTCACTTATATTAGCCTTTTTTAAAAATATATGTTTTAAAAGTAAATAAGATAACGTCTAATAACAGTATTACAACAGAGAAGAAATTCGTATTCGTAACTAGTAACGCATTTTTTCTGACTTAGAAGAAGTTTCTTGCCTCAGTGCTTGACGCCTCTGATCTCAATAGCTTATTTTCTTAAAGTGCTTGTTAACTGATTGGTGGTGGTTGGAAGTTCGGTGATTGGTTCAGCATTACCTCTTAGCTTAATTATGGCATAAGGATCCAATGAGAAGCTTCTATTGATCAGGATGTTTAATAAAATAATATCTTGATCTTGGAGACATCTAGCGAAAAGGCAAGACACTTCATCGAAAACGTAAAGAAATGCGTACACGGTCTATATATGTGTATGATTGTTTGTGATATTACTGATACTGATCTTCAAGTATTTTGATATCGAAATACTTAATTGATTGTCTGTGATATTACTGATACTGATCTTCAAGTCTTTTGATATTAAAATAATATTTAGCTAATTGTTTGTTTTGAAGTTCCTAATTTCGTAATATAATGAGTTAGAGTTTATGCTTGTGAGTTAGAGTTGTGATTCTTCTTAGAGGCATGTAAATAACCGAATAAAAATAATTCGAATTAATAATCTATAATGAAATGATAATCAATGTGGGCAAAGAATGATAGATTTCACTGCGATGCAATTACTGCAATCACTGATGAAGAATGGAGGACACTTAATAATTAGAACTCCATATACTATAGTTCACCTTATGTTTGAAGCATAGTGAATCCCCCATTTATAAGATGGACAACCCATGTAGTTCGTATGGATGAAAACCAATATACTAGTCCATCCTATTTGGAAAGCTTTAGAAGGCCTTTGGGAACACCAAGTCATCGTTAGGCTTTGGAAAAGACAATATTAGAAAGGATTTCGAGAAGTAGGTTTTCGTACTAGTATAAGCTAGTTTTATTTTGCCCATGATAAAACCCAGTGGCGAAGCCTATTACTGCGACAGTGGCCTAGCACAATCCATAAACCATTATGTTTGGTGGTTAAAATGAAAAGCGTGAAATGTAGTCGGTCATATGAATCTGATCACTCACGTGAAAGAACGAGATAACACAGTGAGTGCGGAATATATCAAAATGGCACACAGTAGTGGTTACCGTAGGTTCGTGTTCGTGCATCATAAACATTAATTGTTCGTCCATGTCATGTTTTCAAACTGATGTCAAGAATAAAAGGCTAAAATAGCTACTTATTTTCATATAGTGTTTGCGGTACTGCGTATTATTTTTTCGCAGGTACTATTCGAAATTTTGTAGCATTTTTCTTTGAACAGTTCCTATTTGGTATAATTTCAATTTGTGTGTTACGTCGGGATGTCTCTTTTACTTACAAACGTTTCGCAAACTGCTTTTTGCATATTGTTTGTTGAGTATGTTCTCTTTTTATTTCTGTTTATCTACTTCTACTATGTTTATAATTTTTTCGATTTCTATTTTTTTAAAATCATTGTTCAGTCTGGGATGCGGCATGTGGGAACTACATGTTTAAGGTGCCATCCTGGAATTTTCCTAATCCGGAGTCAGAATAGTCTTCAGCTGGTATCGAACGCAAGTTTGTAATGGATCCGCTTTGGCTGAACTGTTGGAGTGCTCGCCTTTGACGCTTGTGGTCGTCGGTTCAAACCCTGCACGTGTGGTGTGGGCTTTGTGCTGGACAAATATTGTTTGCGTGGGTTTTATCGTGGTTTTCCTTTTCTTCCCACATTTGCATGGCAATCATCATTCATCCTGCCTGCCTGATCCAAAGTTACGTAAAGCCCTTAAAAATTAAATTCTAATACCAAATCTTGTTCCCTTTTTTATTTTGTCAAGCAAGTGGGGTGATTGTACCTTCTACTTAGAACACGGGCAACTCCTTCCTGCATAATTTCTTATACTTTGTTCGAGTCCTAACCATAGATGCCTAAAGACCATATGTGAATCAGTCAACGCTTGCTTTAATATTATGCAAATGATAAGAAGTGGTATAATGCCATTAAAATCAGTGGAATGCAACTAACGACGTATAAATATAAATCGATACAATATATTTCAGACTGTTGACCAACAGCATAAACCGATATTACCTCCTTGAAAATCAACGCCAGCAGCGATAATACCCACTGAAATACAAAGCTATTATGCATACATAACAACAAAAATCACCTAATGTCTAGAGATTTGTATCCAATATTCTGCATATGGCTTCAGGGGTGCATTCAATTATATTCAAACAGCGAATAAGCACATTGCTGTTGGAACGTCGTTGTTTAAAGAACTACATATTGTTGGTTTCTCTTTATATCATCACCTGACATACGGAGAACACAAATTAGTCTCACATATATGAATGAACTAATGTTTACAAAGATTCCTAATGTAAAGAAGAAAATTCATTTATTATTACCTCCAGTATAAGACTGTCAAGTAAATTCCCTCAAATAATTAACATGCTTTACAAATGCATAATAGAGGCCACAATTGTTGAAGTGCGTCGCTATTTGATTTCTGTAGACAACAGTACCAAAAGGTATCAGTGGGACAACGAATGAAACTACTGCGTTACACAAACTGCAATGTATTTATTTTATATTAGAGAATATAACGATTGTAACGTTTTAGTATCGAAAATAAGTTTTATTAAATATCTGAGTTACATTGTGCGGTGAAGTTGATTCTGATCCCCAGATTAAAGGAATTATAATTGCTTGTCCAAAGTGAAGATGTTAGTATGAAATTTCGTTTGCGTATGGGCATTGATATAATTGTATGTATAGTTTTATTTATCTCATAGTAGTATGAAGTTATATTGATGCTTTTAAAGTGAATAATAATTTATGATGACAGTGTGAGTAATATGGTGTTTATATACAATTTTTCATATACATATAATAATTATACCGTTAGCAAAAATACTTGTCAATCAAATGTAGCCGAATTAGCTGCTAATTATGTATTTATCTAGGAAAACGATATATACAAAAAAGAACGATAACATTTTCCCTACGCACTTAGATCATGATAATATAGATTTGTATTGGCAACCCTCATGCACTTGACATTCCTTCGCTGATTTAGAGCAATTTTATCCCTCCTACTAATCTAGAAGATTCCAGTATATTCTATTTGCAAAATTATGTCTCAGAAGAGACAATCGAACCGAAACATTTGGGAAACTTCTGATGCTCATTCAACAGGGTTGGTCACAAATTTAGCTAAGAAAGTAGTTCCTATTTTCAATTTAGGTGGTAAGCTTGAATACAGTGGTTTCAGTGATTTTAAAATACCAGAATCATTTACAAAAACACAGTTGAAGATATTGTCGAAGCTAGACGCAGAATCTCTACCTACTGATCCATTAGGTAAATCAGAAACGCTCTTAACCTCTGAGCCAGTGGCACTTACGGAATCAAAGGATCCCTTGGCGAAGGTAAAATAAATATCTACTAATTTTGATCATAATTCCTTATGTTCTGAAGTTATTTGTCCAACTACTTCAACGCCTGATTCAATTAGAATAGAAATCAATCGTCTTAGTCCAGTGGTTGTCTTGGAGCGTCTGCCTTTTCCTACTAATTGTTTGGAAACGATCAACGCTGATATAAGTTCAACTCAAATAGTAGACTGTATCAAGGATCGGAAACAGAATCAAATAAGGTATGCCATTAAATTAATGTGTAATTTAATCAGTTTAGGAAATATCTTCAATTCTAAATGATATTTATTGAACTTATTTCAATTCCCAATTAACTTATCATAGTCATAGTTTTAGTTAAAGTGTTTGATATAGTGCGCTCGATATTGCAGAGCATTGAGTTCACTACGTTCATGTCTTAAACGTGAGTTTGAGTTTGCAATCTGTAAAAAACATAAACTTGGGTTTTGGTCTAAAATCCCGCTGATGATTCCGCGTGCAGATAACGAAAGTGGAATTCTGAGCTTCTATTTGTTTCCTGTACGTACTCTTCTAAATATGTATAGCGAAGCAGAGAAAATTAGCTGGAATAAAAAACATTAACCAAATTGTGAGTTTGATGTGTCCAAAAGAAATATAGAGATACCGTGACTCAGTAGTAGAGCGCTTACCTTGATGTTAGGGATCACCAGTTGGATCCCATTTTGTGCAATGTTTACTTATGGTGGACAAACCGCCGTATTCGTATATTCCTCTCTCAATTCTGTCGTTTCCTCACAATTTGTTTATTACAGCATTTTCCCATCATCATGCATTCGGCCCAAGCCAGTGTTGCCTAATAGATCTTAAACAAATTATATGTAATTGAAAGGAATCTCTTACTACATCTTTGCTTTAACAAACGTAATGCATTTCTTATATTTTCACGTATCCAATATGTGCAAAAATTGTATTCAAAACAGCACAAAATACTTGCATCACGTATTCTATACAATATTTAAGATCTTCACTTTTATTGTCATGATTGTTTAATATAAGTATCTTGGTTCCAGTTTAATCTATTTTTGGTGCTGATATTTCGGTTCTCGAATACTTGTGTTAAATAAGGGTTGCAGATTGTAGGTACATTCTGAAACTGATTTTCTTTAAAGACCATAGTTAATGAAAAGGATAGATCATTTGCAAATTGCAATATGCTATATGATTATCAGATTTTCGATAAATATAATTGTGTGAAGATACATGTATGCTTGTGCAACACATTTTATACATTACTACAATAAACATTGAGATTTATTTAATTTGAAAATTTCATGGTAATGCCAGGTTTAAATTTGTATTGTACTGTCGTAATTGAAGAAAATAAAAAAAAAACTATTTTCCTTAAGACTAAACAAATGTTTCCATTCCTGTATTTTTTAAATCGGAATTTACTTCAATTTCGAAATTTATACTTGTAGGATTACTCTCAGGTTTTCCAAAAAAAAAGTTATTTTGTAGTTAACGATTAGAATTTAAAGTAAAAATCAAATTATAACTGTTTATATATATTAGTGTCTTTTTTTATTTTAAATGTCAGGAACTTCAGAGATTTTTTTTCCGTTTTCGATAAAATTTAAATGGAGAGACCAACAAATCGTAAAAACGGCAGCGGGTTACTGTATACTATTACAAAACTGTTCTTGCTATTTATTTACTAATCTTACACTAAATAATACAGATTGTACTGGTTGAATATAAACAAAAAGCAAATATAGAAATTTCTTTATCTTAGCTACACTTTTTGGCACATAATTGGACATAATTCCTTTAAACTGAATTTTTGTTTCAGTGCCAAAATATTACTGAAATCGCTAATCTTGAAACTGTTCTCTTTGCCTTAGGAAGTCTGGGAATCCAATTGTGGTAACAAAGTTCACAGACCAAAGTTACCAATTGGCGACGAGACTAAGAAAACAGTGACTAAAAATTATGTAAAACATGTTCGATTAGACAGAAATGGGTTATATATTTGTGAACAGTGTGGCAAGTCATTCAAACTAAAAGGTAATTTCCAAAACCATATGATAATTCACACTGGAGAGAAACGGTATACATGTGGGCAGTGTGACAAGTCATTCACTCAGAAAGGTAGTTTAAAAATACATATGGTAACTCACACAGGACAGAAGCTTTACAAATGCTGGCAATGTGACAAGTCATTCACTCAGAACGTTATTTTTTTAAAAAAAACATATGGTAACTCACACAGGACAGTAGCTTTACAAGTGCTTGCAGTATGGCAAGTCATTCAGTCACAAAAGTACTTTAAAAAGTCATTTGATAGCTCACACAGGAGAGAAGCGGCAGATATGTGTACAGTGTTGCAAGGCATTCAGTAGGAAAAGTTACTTAAAAACACATACGCTAACTCACACAGGAGAGAAGCGGTACAGCTGTTTCCAGTGTGCCAAGTCATTCAGTGTGAAAGGTAATTTAAAAATGCATATGGTAATTCACACACCAGAGAAAACGTATGGTTGTGGGCAGTGTGCCAAATTATTTAATTATAAAAGTTACTTAAAAATTCATTTGTTAACTCACACAGGACAGAAGAGGTATAAATGTGAGCAGTGTGATATGGCATTCACTTACAAAAGTACTTTAGAAACACATATAGACTCTCACACGGGAGAGGGGCGGTATACGTGTGGGCAGTGTAACAAGTCATTCAACCATCAAGGTAATTTTAAAACGCATATGATAACGCACAAAGGACAGAAGCAATACACTTGTTGGCAGTGTGACAAGTCGTTCAGTGTGAAAACAAGTTTAAGAAAGCATATGATACCTCACACAGGAGAGAAGCCGTATAGATGTTTCCTGTGTGACAAGCTATTCAATCGGAAAGTTGGTTTAATAAAACATATGATAATTCACACAGGAGAGAAGCGGTACACATGTGGCCAGTGTGGAAAGCCATTCACTGAAAAGTATGGTTTAAAACGTCATATGCTAACTCACACGAAAGAGAATCAGTATACATGTGAATGATGTGCTAAATCGTTCAATAAAATAGTCTTTAAAAAGGCACATCAAGACTCACGCAGTAGAGAGCCCTTAAAGTAATTCAATCAGAAAAGTACATTCAAAACTTGTATGATAACTCATGCAGGGGAGAAGTGGTACACATGTTTGCGGTGCGACGCCATTCAGTCGGAAAAGTAATTTAAAGACATGAACTCAGAGGAGAGAAGCGGCATATATATGCGCAGTGTGACAAAACGTTCAGTCATAAATCTTACTTGAAAATGCATGTCATATTTCACGCAGGAGGGAAGCTGTACTCATTTAGGCAGTGCGACAAATCATTCTATCAGAAACGCAGTTTAGAACGTATATTAAAACTTACACAAGAGAGAAGCGATAGGGATGTGGGCAGTGTGACAAATCATTCTAACAAAAGTTACGTAAAGATTCATGTTTCTGTTTTCGAACATGATAGAAGACGCAAACGTTTGCAGTGCTGCAAGTCATTTTATCGGAAAGTAGATATAAACATGATCACGATAATTCAGAGAAGACAGGAGATGCACTCATATGAGGAATGTTGCAAGTCATTTTACGCAAAGAATAATGAATCACTCATTTGATATCTCACATGGTGATCGAAACAATATTGATTTGTATTGGCAACTGACATTTTCTTCGTTGGCTTAAGGCAACTTCAACCCTTACTACTAATTTAGAAGAGAGCAATATATAATAACTATACAAGTTTGTCTGAGAATAGAGAATCAAATTCAAACGATTGGGATATTGAAGATGCTCGTTCAAATGGGTCGGCCACAAATGTAAATAGGATAAATAGTTATTAGCTTCTCAGCTTGTGGCACTTACGAATTCAAAGGGTCCGTTGGCCAAGGTAAAATAGGAAATATTCACTAATTTTGATCTTAGTTCCTTGTGTTCTGAAGTTATTTGTCCTATTATTTCAACGCCTGATTCTTAGAATAGAAATCAATCGCCTGTGTCTACTGGTTGTCTTGGAGCGATTTTTTTTCATACTAATTATTTGGAAACAATCAATGCCGATAGAAGATCGACTGAAGTAGTAGAGTGGGAAGAATCGATTGGCAAGATCAAACAAGGCATGATAATTAGTATTTAATAAGTTTAGGAAATATCTTCAATTCTAAAAGCCACTTAATTATTGCACATTTCTTTCATTTCCCAATTAGCTCTTAATATCTTCATAGTTTCTCTACACATTTTGGGGGCTTTGTGTTTACGGTGTTCATGTTTTAAATGTGAGTTTGAGCAAGTCATTAGGTAAAAATATAAACTAGATTTTCAATGTAAAATTAACCCTGGTGACTTCGCTTACACGTAAGGAAAGTTAGCTTCTGAACCTTTATTTTGTTTGTTTAATGTACTATTCTGAATGTACATAGACAAGCAGAGATTAGCTGATGTAGAAACCAATAAGAAATTGTGAGTTTAGTCTATCCAAATGTAATCTAGTGCTGCAGTGGTAGAGCGCTTACCTCGATGTTTGTGATTTCCAGTTGGATCCCATTCTATGCAATGTTTGCTTATGCTCAAGAAACGCTGTGTGTTTAGGTTTTCTCTTGGGATCCTCTCGTTTCCTTGGACTTCATATATAGCAGCAATTTCTCATCATCATGCTTTCGACCTCCTACATTGTTGACTAATATGTCTTAAACAAATTCGAATTATTTGAAAGGAATCTCTTACTCCATCTTTGCTTTTACAAAACTAATGCATTGTTTGTATCATCACCTATCCAATAAAAATATATTTTTATTTGTATAATAATTATAGAACAGCACAGAATACTTAGGTGACGTATTTTGTAAAATATTTAAGATCTGCACCTTTATTTTCTTTTCATGGTAAATGTAAGTTTCTTTGGGTGTCCAGATTATCGAGATTCTCTGTGGACTTATTTCGGTTCTCACACATTACGTTGAACAAGACTTGCAGATTTTAGGTATTTTCATAACTTTATTTTAAATACCATATTTAATAAAACGCCTTATGAATGGCTATATTATTATCAGATTATCAGGCTTTCGATAAATGTAATTGTGTAAAAATATTTACCTATATCGTAGTACAACAGATTTTTAAACAAGTACATTAAATGTTAAAATTTATTTAATTTGAGAAAGTCATGTTAATCACATATTTCAATTGATGGTTTCTACAAGATCAAATTGAAGAAAATAAATATGATAAATATTTGTCTGGGGACTACCGAATTATTTCTATTCCTGTATCATTTTTAATGCAAAGTTATTAAATTTGAAGATATGTAGTTGTACGATTTCGCTCAGGTTTCCTAAACGGTTATTTTGAGGTTAAGGATTATAATTTGAAGTAAATCTTAATTTTGTATGTATTAATGTTTCTTTTTAATTTAAAGGGTCTGGAATTTTATATATATATTTTTTGGTTTTCGATAAAATTTCAATGGAGAGTCCAACAATTAAATAAAAACGCGGATTACTTTATACTACTTAACCCTATTGTTGCTCTTTTCTATTAACATCACACTAGCTAATGCTGGCTGTAGCGAGTCAGTATAAAAAAGTAAATATCAAAATGTCCACTTATTTACGATAAAAAATGTTAGGTACTGTACATAAAATTAATTCGTTTAAGATGTATTTTTATATTAGTTTCAATATGTTATCGAAATCGCTAACCTTTAAACTGATCCGTTTACCTTACGAAATCGGAATCCAACTGAGCTAACAAAGTTTGCAAGACCACAGTCTTCACTTGACAAGGAGACTAAGAAGTATGTGACTAAAAATTCTATTAAACATGTTCAATTAAACAAAAATAAATTATTAGAGTGTGAACAGAGTGGAAAGTCATTCAATCAGAAAAGTAAATTGAAAAGCCATGGGATACGTCACACAGGAGAGGATCGGTATAAATGTGGACTGTGTTTTAAGTCTTTCAAAGTGATATGTATTTTAAAGATTCATATTGTAACTTATTCTGGAGAGAAACGGTACACATATTGGCAGTGTAACAGAACATTCATTCACAAAAGTAGTTTAAAACGCATGTGGTAACACACGCAGAAGAGAATATGTATATGTATTAGCAGTGTGACCAGTCATTGAATCAGAAAGGTAATTTGAAAACGCATATGGTAACTCAGAGATGAAAAGCGGGACACATGTTGGTATTGTGGCAACTCAATCAGCCAGAAAGTAGTCTGAAAGCGAATATGAAAATTCACACAGTAGGGAGGTGGTATACATGTGAGCAGTGGGATTCAATCAGAAAGGTGGTTTGAAAACGCATATGGTAACACAGGATAGGGGCGGTTCACATATTGGCGTTCTGCCAAATCATTCAATCGAAAATGTAGTTTAAAACGAGAATGGTAATACATATGCGGGAGAGGTGGTATAGGCCTGAGCATTGTGGCAAATAATCCAATCACAAATGCAGTTTGAAAAGACATTTGCTGTTTCACACAAAAGAAAAGGACTACACACGTGGACAATGTGGTATCTCATTCAATGAGAAAGCGAGTTAAAAATATATCGCAAAGGAGAGAGGCGTTATATATGTGGCAGTGTAAGAAGCCCACCAGCCAGAAAGGCAATTTCAAAGTGCATCTGATACACAAGAGAGAAGCGGCGAACATTTGTGGAGTGTGACAAGTAATTCAATCGGAAATGCAATTTAAAAACGCAAGTGATAATTACATATACGAAAAAAGCTATACACATTCGGGCAGTGAGTCAACTCATTATATCAGAAAAGTCACTTAAAAACATATTATAAACTCCAAAAGAGGGAAGCGGTAAAAAATGTGTGCAGTGTGGCAAATCATTCTGTAACAAAGTAGTTTTAAGAGCATATAACAATTCCCACACGACAGCTCTTGTGTGAAGTGCGGTCATTCTTTCTATTGAGGAAGTTCTTAATATCACATATGATACTCCACACAGGACGAGCAGTATCATGTGAACAGTGTACTAAATCATTCTATCGAAATACTCTTTAAAGATGAACAGGGTAATTTACACGTACTTCTAAGCTTATTTCGTATGAATAGTGTAGTAAGTCACTTGAATAAAAGGGCTTTCTATTCAATCACTTCACGGAAACCAAAAGTCGTGGAAAAGAAACGTGAGTCTGGAATGAAAGTTCACCCACAGAGGTTATCTAAAGTCACTTGAGCCGCGAATTAAATCTGGAGTACAAAGATTTAAAACCAACCCATTGAATCATATTAATGTGAAAAAGCATTACATCCGAAAAATTACTGCGACATTTAGTAAGAGAGGACGAATGTAAGACCAAAATGCCTAATTAAATAACGAGCTATGTCGATTTACAAATGTCTAGTATAATATTTTGATATGAACAGTTTCGTCTACATTTTATTTCCACGA
>JAGDQP010015153.1:0-25720 GCA_022664845.1 Lepisma saccharinum | reverse complement strand
ATGTATCATCGTCAACGTGACGAGCAGTACACTTGATATCTACTTTTATATTTGTTTATAATACTTTATCTTGCTTCGTGCCTAAATTAATTTTCCATTACCATAATTATACGCTGGCCGCGCATCTGAATGCGACTGGTTTCTGGAGGAGACTAAAAAAAGTGTGTTGGACGTTATTGATGTACATTCTGCAAGACCGGCTTCGTCGTTAATGTAATTTAGTGTAATTCAAGTGCGAATTGTTTAATAGAAAATGTCAATTGTTGTTCTAAATTTGTTCAATCTCGCAATATGGAACTAACATAGCTACGTGGGAAGCACAACATACGGAATAAACGTTAATTCCAAATATTTATTAAATATTTTTCCTTTTCCATATTGTCCAACGTATCTAACATGAAGGTGAATGCGCCGGATATTTTTAATGAAACGTTAAGTTCTATTCAGTAGTCGAATTGATAAACATTAACTAGGGAATGACATTGTGTGGACATTTCAAGCCAATTTTAATGCTAACTGCTGCATCATAAAAGCTAACCAGACATATCATAAACTTAAATATTAACATTTTGTACAAATTATATTGCTGTTATTTCGAATCAACATTTTAAGTAGTAAATAAGCCTTAACTGATACTGTTCATTATTAAATTTATTAATGATATAAAGTTCATATGTATAGGAACATAAACTTTTCCTCTTCAATATGCAGAGCTTTAAAGCAGAATATAGTTAAATGGTGCAAAATATAAAAATACAGTAATACAAGTAAATGGTAAAATGTTAATCTACCGACGAAGAAAATTTCTGTTCATCAAAATATTTCGTTTCGCCGAGAAAGAGGCATGCTTGATTTCCTTTCTTTGATATAGTAGGATGTCACTACCTCTTCCCCCATCACTTCTACTACTGGTTCAATTCAAGGTTTATTGTTTTTTTTTCTTTGTTCACATAGTAAATTTTCCGTGTATTAATCCTCAGATGTGAGAATACATACGTGTCCAATTTGTGTAATTGCAACAAGGGCAGATTTAATTGTATGCAGACACGTAGAAGAGCATATTTTAGGTATGTTCATAAGTCAAGCTAACTCCTATGGAGATTATATTGGTAAATAAAACTGTGGACGAATTTTGCAGACGTTTAAAGCGACCAGGTATTACATTACTTTATTTTCATTTTTCTAAAGTTTTATTCAAAAGTGCGTCAATTCTTTGATTCGTAGCAACATAAAAGCAAAGACAGGGTATCAGCTATCATCAACGCCCGTCAGCATACATGCATGTGTGTGCTTAGCCAGGAAAAGAGATATAGATCTAAAGTTGGATTTTGATTTTTTTTTTTTTTTTACTTTTAATTGACCATTCCGAAACTAAATTAACAAAGAATGATATCTAATCATCCGTACGCCAATTCACCTTAAGATTGCCGGAAAGAATTTGTGAACGTTGATGCCCTCACTTTCAATTGGAGTACCATTTCTGCATTTGTTTGTAAAAACGTTTCGTAAGGCCTCAATGAAGTTGGTGAGTTCAAGGGTGGATACGAAAATTTTGCAATATGAAGAGTGGATGCTACAATGGCTAAGCTATTTTGTCAACTGTGATATAATGCTATATACTCCAAGAGAGTTTGAGAAATGCGGTGCTTACTTAATTTTAACATATATTATTTTCTCCAGTAAAATTATAGTTGAGGTATATAATTTATTTTATAATGATTCAAATTTAATAGCACATAAAAAGGCAGGTCCATGATTTACGAAGTTAAAGCTGCCAAAATTTAAAAAAAAAACGTATAAAAGACCACGTAAGAACATCTTAGATTATTTTAAAATTTATTATTTGGTTAAATTCAATGGAATTTGAATGGCTTCTAAGGCTCAGACTGAGATAGGGGAGGGGAAAGGATGGAGAAAGTTGTCAGCCAAGGCCTAAGTTGAAGATGTCATTCCTACACTTGTCTGGTGTACCTGAGGAAAAACAAAAACAGGAAAAACTTCAGGTTAGTCAGCCGATGGAATTGAACTCACTACCCCCCCCCCCCCGAATGTTAACCTAAAACTCCAAAAAGGGATTAGTTATGTTGTCAATTCATACTAATCGATGAAAAATATTCGAAGCGTGCAGATAAATTATTTTGTTGAGTTTTCATAAAAATGTAAAATGATACGTATATCAGTTACCTATTTATTCGTTATGCGCAAATCTCACTCTGTAAAGTATTAAAACTGACATGTATGCACATACAGAAACAAACATGCATGCGCACACACGCACATTCTGTTTGAATTTTTATTTATGGCTTTTACGCATTTAAGGCTCAGGCCGGGATAGGGTAGGGAAAAGGATTCGGGAAGGTGACTGCCAGGGGCTATGTTAGAGGTGCCATCCCGCATTTGCCTGGTGCGACTGAGGAGAAATCCTGAATAAAACTCAATCATGATCGAACCCCCGACCTCCTGAATTGTGTTATAGTAAGATGAATGTATAGCGTATGAGTATGAATTATACCCACCCTTCGACTACAATCCTTGCGTACTTCCTAGCAACCTGAGTGACACGGTCGCTGCAGTAACTGGCATAGCATTTTTCAGCATATTGCCATATGCGAAAAGGAACATTTATGTCAAGGAGCATGTTGGAAATTACTGTCTTTAATGCGATTCTATATTAACATTATCATTTCTATTTATTTCTTTAAATATTTATTTATTTTGAAATGTCTTTATATTTGATAATTTTGAATACCAGTCTTTCATCTTAAACGTATAACGTAATTATGAGCAGCCGTCTATGAACAATTGTATTTATTCCTTCTGACCGAATCGTGTTTCCTATATTTTAAAGTTTTAGTAGTTATCTACTTAGAGTTAATGTTGTTTGTTCAACAATAAAAGAGAATAGTAAACAAAAATATAGCAAATTAGGACCCGGATATTTATGTAGTTGAAGGGTCAAAAATACGTATTTTTGTTTGAAAATATAAAAGTATATTTTTGAAATATTAAAATATATGTTTGAAATTATAAGGAAATGACATAATCTACATTGAACTGAAATTATTTATGTCCTTTACGCGGCTAAGGCTCTGGTCGGGATAAGGCAGCGGAAAGAATGCTGAAAACTGTGGGCCAGAGCTCAAGTTGAAAGCACCATCCCAGCATTTGCCTGGTGTGAATGAGCAAAACCCTGGAAAAACTCGGTCAGGATGGTAGGCCGCTGGGATCCCAGGAAACATAATCTAGTTCTAAAAAGTCCACCAGAGAAACGTAACTTCGTTTTCGCAGGTTTACAGGAGAGACGGAAATAAGATTATTATTTTTTAAGGGAGAAATACGTAAATAAGATCGTACTTTACTGCCTCGTAACGCCAAGGAGAAGAGGTGGAGCTACGTCAATTTCACACCAGATGGAGCTTTCAAAATTATGTACATACATCTAAGAAAACGAAAATCGCATTTTTGGAGTTACGTTCCTCTGGTTCACATACAAACACTTAATATTATGCTTCGTGCTATATTTAAAGTTATAGGAACGGAAGTGCAATTTATTGTTTATATCCATATACTCCTAGGTGAGAAAAACTGAAAATTCATCCATATATATATATACTCCTAGATGGGAAAAACAGAATACATAAAATTTGATAGTTTTAGAATATATTGCAGATAATGTTTTATAGGGTATACAAATATGTTACGCCGGCCGAGTGGCCTAGCGCTCTGCGGCGGTACGCCATCGGCTTCGAGTCCACGCAGGGGTGTTGATTTTTACAGCTTAAGGCGAATCATCACGGGCCGAAGTCCAAAGTTACTAGACTGGCCCATATAAAAATTAAGTTTACCAAAATTCTACATATATCTGGTGTAATAAAAAGTAATCCATTATTTTTGCATGACATTGAAGGCTTGACTTACCATAGTTAGAATGATCCGATTTAGGTCACATATGCGCCGTTTTGTTCGATAACGTGTTGCCATTTGGAAGGTAATATCATGATGCCTCTCTCATAGAAGCCCTTGTCCCTATTGGCAAAAAATTGAGACAGTCGATTTTCACAAGCCTGTCTTGAAGCGAATTTTTCACCAGCAAACGTGTTCGCCATTGATAGGAACAGATGGTAATCACTCGGTGCCAGATCCGGACTATAAGGTGGATGCATAAGAACCTCTCAACCAAGCTCCCGGAGCTTCTGGCGAGTCACTATCGATGTGTGTGGCCTGACGTTATCGTTAGTTCAGCGCTAGGCACTAAAAAAAGTTGCTGAATGCGGCTGTATATGTCGATTTGTGAACTGCTTCTCCTGCGTAAGACATTTTCGGCCCTTAGCAATGATATCTCTCGGTCAACAAAACTTTTGGGAAAGGAATCTACAAAGAAGCGGTCATCTTCACATGTGGTTTAGTTATCAGCTTGATTATACTTCATTTTGAGCGGAAATTGAACACACTTCACATGCAGACCAAGCGGTCTTGTTACAGACGAGGACCCCTGATCATCAATGGGGAGGCACGCAAGTTTGAGTTCTGCTGCCAGACATCCCAAAGGCCTACCAGAATTATCCTGTTTCACCTGCCAAATTTTGGGAATGTATCTAGACGAAGTTTCCATTCGAATACTTTAGTGGCATCGGTGAAAGTGGTGTGGAAAAGTCGCTTTCATGACAAGTAATATCGTTTGTTTGTCTGTGCACTGCTTTCGATAACAACACGAGAGTATAAATTAAGTCGCTGCAATAGTAATTCCGTCCTTAGAAGTTAAATACTCGATTAGAACAAAAGATACAAGTCAGCTCAACTTATAGTGGTGGTGGTGGAATCATCATCATATGGATTTGAAGGCCTTATAATCCCTACACTTTATAAACGAAACTACAAATAGCTATTTCGATCAAATTGATTGTTTCGGAAACAGTCGAATTTGAGGATCATTGTCTTCTCTGGAAGTAAATCATCACAATAATTAATTTGGCTGATGATTTCATTTTTCATTTTATCTGCGTCTTGGAGGAACATCAATTGAAACTTTTCTCCGGATACTATTTTAAATTGTTATTCAACAGTATACCTAGGCGAGGTGAAAGGAACTGACCGCCTAAACCGTTAAGCTTCTATTCCAGGGCTCCATTAGCTCGAGTCCGACTCGTTTAACGCGATGCGAATACATAATATATACATTGTTTTCACTAATCTTAGTTATGAAATTTCTTGCTAAAGTTTCCTTATGGAGGCACATTAAATAAAAGCTCATCATAAAAGAGCATTATCAATGGTTTAAGATTGGTCAGTTTCGAGAAAAGCGGAAAAGATAAAATATTTTTATTTCAGAAAATGAGGAAAGCTCCGGAAAACAGAAACTAAAAAGTTCCTAGAGGAAATAAAAAGTTAAATTTTGTCTCGGAACAAAGAAATTAAAAACATTTTTCGGAAAGAATCGTAATAAAATAGTTCCGAAAATCAAGTTTTGGGGCAAAGCCTGAAAGAAAGGAGGACAAATATTAAGTTGGTGAGTTCCATTTGTATCTTATTCTCTCGTTGATTCTTTTTCATCATGAATAAACTAAACATACAACATTCAAACCTACTATTTTCATACCTGAGAAGCTATTTAATAATGAAATCGTGTATTAACATCGGTAAAGTTAGGTTACTAGGTCAGATATCATGTCAGAACATCGGAGGGACCTTCTTCCCTCAAATCCTTCTGAACGGGACAGTATGTATATCTTCTGGTCATTTTGTCCTCATGTTTTTTGGACACCGGGACCTTTTGAACGGGGCCCTTCTGTCCTCAGGCCAATTTGACATCCGGCCCTTTTGTCCTCAGGCCGATTTGACATCCGGCCCTTTTGTCCTCAGGCCGATTTGACATCCGGCCCTTTTGTCACCGGGCCCTTTTGACCTGGGCCCATTTGTCAAAGGCCCTTTTGGTACTGTGCCCTTTTGACAGGAGCCCTTTTGGACGGGGCTTTTCGGTCCGGGCCCTTTCGTCCGGGCTCTTCTGACCTAGAATCCGTATTACACATTTGTGGAATAAAGAAGATGGCCTACCTATTTTCAACAAATAAATGTCGAGAAATAGATTTACAAAGTTATCTCGATGCCTCCGATTCGATGATGCTGAACAACGACGCAAAACTCGTAGTCCTGACAAATTATCTCCTATTAGAGACGTTTTCGATGCATGGGTAAGTACGTTACAGGATGCGTATGTAGCGGGTGGTAACATTACTATTGATGAACAGTTAGTGTCATTTCGAGGGCGTTGTCCTTTTCGCCAATACCTTACATCAAAAGCGGGAAAATATGGGATTAAATTTTGGGCAGCGTGTGATAGTGAAACATTTTATGCTCTGAATCTTCAAGTGTACAAGGGAAAGGATCCTATCCAGCAAAGAGAAACAAACAAAGGTGAGTGGGTAGTACTAGATATGATCAAAGGACTTGAGGGAAGTGGGGGGAATGTTATCACTGATATTTTTTTTACAAGTTTGCATCTTGCCAGAGAGCTTGAAACAAGAAAATTAACTCTACTAGGAACAATAAGAGAGAATCGTACTGAACTACCGCTTGAATTCACACAGTCCAAAGGGAGAGATGTGAATTCATCTTTGTTTGGATTTCAGGATTCAGTGACTATTGTTTCTTATTATCCAAAGAAGGGTAGAGTAGTAACTCTTCTAATCGGCATGCACTTCTCTAATGATGTTGACGAAACAAAAGATGCAAAACCGCAAATTATATTAGATTACAACGCGACAAAATCAGACGTGGATACAATGGATAAACTAGTCAGAACATACGCTACAAAAAGAATGACAAGAAGATGGCGGATGGTAATTCTCTACAATATGCTAGACATCAGTACCCTCAATGCTTTCATCATTTGGCTTTCACTCAATCCTGAATGGAACAACAAAAGTAATTACAGAAGGAGAATATTTCTCCTTGAACTAGGAAAGTCTCTAACTACACAAAACCGACTTCGGCGTGCAGAAATCCCGAGTATATCCTCAGAAACAAATAAAGGACGAAAGCGTGGTCATTGTTATCTCTGTGAGCGCTCTGTGGAAAGAAAGCATCAAGACATGTGCAAGCAATGAACACATACGTGTGTAAGCAACACTAAGTGATTGTTTGTGTCAAATGTGATAAGGACTAAACATTAAAGTATGACTTTGTGCAAGTTTTTTGTGAGCGTCTATTTACGTTACTTACTGATCAAAATTTTGTGAACAAAGGAACTTCATTTCGCATGTAAACAAATATTTACAGAACTGTTTATAATTAAATTTTTTGTCTAAAATACGGTATTATAATGGAAAATTTAACTATACTAAAAGTTATTAAACAAATTTTTATTTCATTATGTGCAGAACTGTCCTTTTTCTATATATAATTGCACGTATATTATAAAATTATAAACACATTAGTCTGAGTAGAAAAGGTAAGTGTATCAAAGAATGTATAAATAAACACAATAGTTGTAAAAGTGAGCACCATTAAATGTTTTTTTATATAAAAATGCAGTGTTTTCAATAAATGAAATGGGGTCACCAGTGACCCCAACGGTATTCAGTATAAAGAAAATATTCCGGTAGTAGAAGGTTAAACGGAAATATAACATGAATTATAGGAATACAACTGTTTGCGAGATTCTCGGTGAACGACTTGCAGATCTGTAGCCGTAACGCGGAAGAAAGAACTCAACAGACGTGACGTATAAACGTGATTTGACCTAGAGTTCATTTGCGCTTCGCTACTGGAAAAGGGGATGTAAGCATGAATTTAAAAAAAGTTGGGAAATTTCCAAAGTTCTTACGTAGTCAACTAGAACGTGACGAGGTGTATTAGCAGATCTGGAAAGTTAGTCGGAATCCAACATTCATACAAGAACCAATACTCTGTCGGCCTACGCCGGTGTCGAGTTTAGTAGTCAAGTGAACTCACTCAAAAGATAGCAAAGAAGTGGTATGATATTTCTTCGATTGTTTGCCGTCATTATTGCTGAACTCAAATTGGTTAAATGAACTATCTGAATTTTGATTTTATTGTTTAACTTAGACCTACATTGCAGGATATTTGCATTATGAATAATTTTAGAAAATTAGAATGAAAATTTATTTATTTGCTGCATAAACTATAATATCTTAACTATCATTGCCACCCGAAAAATGAATTTCGCCACTGTAGCAGTCCATGATAAATGATAAAGGGATTTCTCTATTTTATTGATTGAATCCTACTCCGATGCCAAAATAGAAAGTAAGATTTACCAGCGACTAAGATTTACCCAATGTATTACATACATATTCTGATCGACGCTCTGTACTGTTCAATTCGTCACCCATTTCTAAGTGTCCTACCCCTCAATACTTGGACTTTATTAAAATGGGAGGCTTACAAATGGATTGTGGGATCATCCTCAAAACTAGATATGAATTTCACCTGCAAGTGTTTTATGTTAATCCGAAGCAAAATACACTTGTGTAGATGCAGTTCAGACGTAGGTTTTCTTGGTCGTGTCCTAGACATCATAGCAAGATCGTTAAGAAATATCAATGTTTATGGGAAATACCGTCACACGCATCTAAGTAACAATGTTGCAAGCTATTTTAATTCAGCTTTGATTCGTAATAAATAAGAAAATATCTTGTTGTAGACTGAGATTCTTTACCAAAATTTCTCGTGGATTTTAAGAATAGAAGTCAAGACTCTTTAATTTGAGACGCTAAGGCAACGGAAGAATTTAATTAAAATATACTTTTTTGTTGAAAAATGCATTATTTTCTGTGATGGCACTTGTTAAACTTATTTTTCTGCCCTCTTGAATAGCAAGTAAATACTTCAGCTTGAAACTGCAGTGACTTGTTACATTTGGAAACAGACTGATAGTTATTATTGTTGGCCAGCAACGGAATTGAAACTTGCTTGCTTTCAATTTGTTAATGCAGACTGGGGAATGGATGTTAAATTATTTCAATAATATGGTGATGATGGATGTTCTGCAGAAAGGCAGCTTTAGACCTGATGGTCTAGGTGGACAAATTGTAATTTAGCAGTGCCTTGTATTATTTGAGGATATTGTCCTAAGATTGGGGCAAAAAGATTAAAGTGGATAGTTTTATTGTTTGCGCTGCTTGGAAAATTAAATATGTTTTTGTGTGAGAATGAGAAGAACGTATATTCTGAGTTACCTTGCGAAGCCGACCAGAAATATGAAGCACATTTTGATATTCAACTTGATTATGCTAGCTAGTTAGTTGAAACCGTTGTAAAAGTGTAAATTTTGACGTGATTTTCAGAGAACATGTTGATTAACGGCTTTTTTATTGAAACTAATTCTCGAATTGTATTAGAATATTCATTGAAATCATTGGTAAATAAATGGCACTAATCGAAAATGAATTTACAAGCGTCCAATGCCTATTTAGACACACTAAGAAGAAGATATATTCATACAAGATATGGCTACTGCATACATTCCCATCTAAGAATATTATCATTTTATTGCTCTAATAGGTATATTTTATAGTACCTGGAAACAAAGAACCCTAGCAACTTAATTTTATTTGGTCCTTAATTATATTTGAACTATACTATGGACTTAAGTGACTGCTACAATTATTTGAATTCGATTTGAAGCTTGAATTAATTTAAATGCTTTTAGATAAATTTTACACCCAGACAACACACGGACATCCCATGGATATCCTTAGGATCTCCTTGGCGGACATGTCGGATGTCCATAGGATGTCCGAAAAAGGTCCCGCGGATGTCCAATGGATGTCCGTAGGACATCCATACGCAACTCCTGTAGACATCCGACGGACGTCCTTTTAGATACGAAAGGGACATTTATAGGAGATGTAGGGATGTCCATCGGACATCCGTACGCAAAGTTTTAGGACATTCTACGGACGTCCTTTTTAGATCCGCAACGGACATTTGAAGGACAAATATGGATATCCATCGGACATCCGTACGCAAGGTTTTTGGACATTCTATGGAAGTCCTTTTTAGGTCAGCAATGGGCATTCAAAGGACAAATACGGATGTCATCGGACATCCGTAAGCACGACTTTTCGAGATTCTACGGATGCCCTTTTTAAGTCAGCAACGTACATTTATAGGACCTGTATAGAGATGTCCACCGGACAGCAACGAATTCATAATTTCTTTAAATGTCCCATCCAGGCCCGGTAACGGAGTAACGGTACTGCAAAAATGACATGAAAATTTCTATCCCCAAGTTGTTTCACGGACGCCAGAAGAGTTCCTGTCATTAAAAAAAGTATATTCACAATGCTACTTTGAAGACGTTTACTCGGTCGGTGTTTATTACTTACTCAGATAGCTTCTATCACCGAATAAATACAGTATGACCGGATAAATAAATACAGTACAGCGAATTGGAACATATGACCCCTTGAATTCAATGCAATGTGATCAACACAATGTTACAAATCATAAAAGACACGGTATACGCTAAACGTTATTTATCCTACAGAGCATGTGTGGACTTAAAACATAAGTGGGCGTCTAACTCACTCTCATTGTCTTAAACACAAATGAATAATATATATCTTAAGAGGAATAGCAATGCAAGATAGGAAATACTGCAAACCCATCACAATGTGGTAATTTTTCATATTTTACAGATAGTTCAGTTGCAGGCCAGTTTCGTAAATCGGACAAATTCTTACAAAAATGAACGCCTATTAAATATGACTTGGATTGTATAGTGTACCAGGGATAATGTAACCTAACCTAAACTAACCTAGCCTAACCTAATCTATTCTAACTTAATCTAACCTACAGAACCTAACCTGAATTAACCTAACTTAAATCTATCCTAAACTAACCTAAGCTAGCCTAATATAACCTAAACTAACCTAACCACACCTCACCTCATTTAACCTAAGCACACGTAACCACACTAACCATATGTCAGTCAAATGTGTAGAATTTTAAATGACAAGTTTAAAAAACAACCTGACTTTTCTAGCCTAACGTAGCCCTATGTCATTGAAGTGTCTAGAATTTCAAAATGAATAAATACTACGGCGTAAGAGAGATCGTAAGAGAAGATTCCAAGCTGGAAAAGCAATTAAAGGTGATGGCTAGAGTGATTTTCATGATATGGGTGTTGGGGTGCATATATAGTGAAGAAATACCGGTAAAATACGTTTGTCGTCGTAGCGCCTTAAGTTGTGAGGTAAGGGGAAGAAAAGGAACAAACGTTGCAAGTTTCAACATTCAAGCACTATCTAGCACAACATTCCGTCTGACGCTCAGTTGCACTATCTGCATGTCTATGGAACTTAAAAGCGGCCTTGCCGGTGATAATTCGCTCACCCGGTATAATAGAGTAGGCAACGGGTACTCTTACGGTCAATAATGAAAGCCGAAAATAAGAGAACACACTGTTTTTTTAAGTTCTTTGTAAATTAAGTAGCGTGTACTGTACTGTATTGTACTTTAACATTGTAGTGGTAGGCCTATGTTTGAAAAAAAATAAATAAAATAAATTGCTCTTTTAACGTGTTGTACAATACCAAACTACAGTATGTCAATCACTATGTTTCTAGCCTAACCGAATTTTCGTTTAACCGAATCACTCTTGAACCCATCAGATTTAGTTAAATGAAACTCAAGTGAATATAAGCAATTTCCTATAAACTAATATCGTCACTCAATTCTTCAATTTTTTCTTAAAATAAAAACGTTACACGAAATATATAAACCTACCCCCTCGGCTGGAATAAACAGAAACAAATGAAAGCGCATTTCCCATTCACCAATAACGTTTCAACAAATGACGATCAGATTCCGTTTCTGATAGCTACTTTCCTAAAATTCCAATAGGCAAATTGATTTCAGGTTTCGCAAGAAATTTACAGGTTCCTTGCCAAATATCTTTCCAAGCCTACAGTTAAAAATAGCATTTCATACTCATAAAACACCAAAATAACTCTAGCCCACACATATTTATCTGAATTTTTATATTAGTATCTGGAATTTGACCTTTAATAAGGAATAACAAGGAAGCGACACCATCATTAATCGAGAACCACCACGGTACTTGGAAGGACTGCCGAAAACTGGGAAATCTCAGCCAAGGTGGACACGCAGTTTCTAACTTAAACTCAGAACCTTCTGAATGTGAAGCAAACTCACGCGCATGAAACACCAACTCTCTCTATTAATAAAATAGGAGTATTTTAGACAAAATTAAATAGCAGATTTTCCCAAATTATTAGTTCTACCACAATGCTCAGAGAGCACATCCAGTAAAGGTAGTACATATTTTCTCCAATTTCCCAACATTATTTCTTTTCGTCTCTGAGTCTATCTTCACACTTATATCTGGAAGGAAAATACTGGACATTGTAGGACATAAAGAGGATGTCCGAGGGATATAATTTGGACGTCCTGTTTCGGATGTCCACCCGGATCTCTTCGGACATTCGGGACGTATTTTGGACATCCGACGGACGTCCGGTGATGTGTGGGCATCTGTCGAACGGCAGGCCATCCTGTTGAAGGGATATTGCATGGAAATCGTTGTGTATGCTGTTTGTGCATTAGAAAGTTTACATGGTACAAACTAAGATCGAACCGTTGACCCTAAGCACTAAAGGTAAATGTTGAGTTTTATCTAAAGTGAGGTATACATTTTGTTTTAAAATTATTCTTGGAATACATGCTTTAAATAGCATCCTATGGTTTTTGTACACTTGTTGTCGTTTACCTACCAGAGTGAAATAGCGACTACAAATTGCGAGGCCCGCGCTGAAATTCTGACTAGGACACTGGAAACGTTTTGAAATGTTTTATGCCTGGCGCTGTGGGGTGCGCTAAGCCTCCTATGAAAATGAATACTAGAGTGTCCATAATATTCCTGAGCACCTTGAGATGGTAAAGGAGGTTAAGCATGGGAGTGACTACCCCTGAAGCTTATTCAACTGTGGAATATATTTTATTTAAAGTTACTGTTAGAATATACACTATTGAATATCATCCTCTGCACACTATACACTTGCTCTTTACCTACCAGGCTGAAATATTATGACTACGAACAGCACATCACGAGTTTTAGTCCTGGGTAGTACAGTGGAAAGTTTTCTTTCAGTGTTCTTATGACTATCGCACTGACGTGCACTCAGCCTCCTATCAAATTAAATACTAGAGTGTGTTTGATATTCTTGAAAATCTCGGGAAAGTAAAGGAGGTTAAGCACTGGACTGACTACCTCCTCACTTTGTACCATAGATCAAAACAGTGTGGAGCGCTACCTCCACATCCCCTACGCGCAGTTCACGGCGTATGCGTATCACACAGGAAAACTACCTCTTTATCCTATATTGTGAATTAAAAGAAAAACATTAATCAATCTGTAGCTCTTGCTTCCAGACACAAAATTATCTTTATTGGATCATTGGATTCAGTTGATTTGCTATGTTTATAATGTAACTTTAGCGTAAACACTAGTACAAAGAACTGTTCCTTACATCTTTGAAAGTTTTGTATGCTTTCTTAAATTTAAAAATAACTTTAGTTTAAATATATTTCTGTACAGCACCGTATTTAAGAGAAGAATTTAATTATTTTTAGCGCCTTTAGGTAACTTTTACTTAGGCCAGCCGTTATGTTTATAGATACACGAGATAATGCTGCTCAATTATAACACATACATTATTTGGCATATATTTAACAGTAATTTCATAAATTTTCATTGGAAGGAGGTTTCGTAGATACTTGGCAGACATAGTCAACTTCTATTTTTTTCAAATGTTTATGGATCAAGACGGAACACCATTGATGTTATTCCGCATTATTTTGCTTAATTAGACATACAATTAACGCTGAGTATTTTGTTATATTGCACCTGCAGTGCTTAAGGGAACAAGCTGTTTGGACCCATAAGGCTCGAGGGGAACATAGTTTTTATGGAAATCCGTGCGAATGAAATCTTCGGTTGCAAGATGATTTACATTATTTGCGTATAGTCCTTTACATATGATGTTCACCTTTTAGTTAAAATGTTCCTCTAGAAATATCCACTCCGCAGATGAGATTTAAAACTTGAACTTTCAAGTCGCTTACTTGTAGGCTTAACAAGTAACATGGAAACTTATTTTGCATAAACTTTATTTTATATGGAAATTCAAAAATGGAAATACTCATTTTTCGGGCAGCCCGAAACCTTGTTTTTATATCTTGCGCTGATTGAGTAGAATATTAACTTAAAACAAGAATAAACGCAGGATACATATACAATAATTAACTTAAATAATAATAATATGCTAAAATTACACCTAAACATACAGAAATAATACTGGTCGAGGGCAAACACGTGTCGCAAACAATTTGCCAGACGCTTACTATCACTTGCTATTTGTTTACGAAATTTGCAGAGGTTTAGCGAATGCCAAGCGGCAACGATAACTTTTAAATGTACCCAAGGAAAATAATCTAAACAACAGGGATAATTGGAAACCAACTCGAGTGATGGGTTAAATATTATGACATGTAAATGAGGTGTGACATGAGAAGATTTTGATTATATGTGAAATAATACTGATCAGATTATGTGCGAGTGCAAAAGTTTAAGCACCATGCTACATTTTTAAATGCCCATAGATGCAGGTCCTCATTGTAAAGTGAAAATCTTGACAAGATCGTTGAAGGTACAAATTATTATTACTATAAAATAAATCAGATGTTCATTATTTTCATATTTCAGCGGTTTAATTAAATTCTTTTTGAAAATTTAACTTTAGGATTAACACGTTTTCTGGAAGTTTGTGACAAATGAAAGGCAAGTTGATTTTTTTTAAATTTCTTTGCTTCTGATGATCGAGTGGAAAGTGGTCTTTAAATAATTTTATTAAACAAAAGCTATTTCTTACTTTCTTTAAAACAGATTAAAGCAGTCAATATACTGTATAGTTTCGTGAAAAAGCAAAATCTAGGCTCGGATATTCTCAGGATATCCAATAGCTATCCTGACTTAAATTATTTTCTACATCATATATACTGTTATAATCAGTATTGTAGAGTGTGAATTACTGAGAAGTATATAAAATAAATATTTTATATGTGTTCTAAACATATTGGTAAGCTTTGCACGTTTTGCATTAAAATATTGATTTTTGATTAATATTGTATAGAAAGCAGTTTGGCTAAACTGTTATCAAAATTGCAGTTGAAACTAACAGTTATTCAAACCACTTAAAATCGATATACAATGGCCTATCTGATGCGATGAGCATTTTACACTCTTTGACGAAAATCTTAGAGTAAAATTTTACCTGTACTAATAAACATATGATAAGATTTTACTTTATTTGTTTATGGTAAATACAGTATCATTACTTCTTAAAATGCTTTTTAACTATTATGAGCTTTCCTTTTTCGCTGAACTTGGAAACACTGAAACCAAATGGTTTTAGAAAATAGTGGCAATAAGTGAACAGCTACTCAGGAAAATATGATACACCTCCTAAACTACTTCTCCAAATAAAAATACATTATAAATAGCTAACCTTGCGATTAATATTAATAAAATTGAAATTGAAAGTGTACAGAAAAAAAATGTGGCCGATAATACTTTACGACTGCGAAAGATGGAGTACGAGCTTAACAAATGAACATAAATTATGAATGCTTGAAATTAATGTTGTAAGAAGGATATAAGGTCGGAAATGGGACGGGATGACCAACGAATAGAGGAAACTTTATAATGAATGATTGCCCGGACGGTATGACTCACCCAATGTTCTAACAATAATGAAAATACGAAAACTGAGATCGGGAGGTCATGTAGCTCGGATGGGAGAAACATTAAGATTATATTCTATCATGGCTGGAAAGCTAGGTAGATAGATACCTGACTGAGACAATGATAGGTGGAATATATTACAAGAGGTCCTTATGGGTGTTTATGGTAAAAACTAGCTTTATCTTACTCACTACAAAACCTGATGGTGATCGTACGTTACTGCGACGTTGAACTTGCGAGATATGTATACCAAATAGTAGGTAAGTAAGAAGGTTATATTAATACATTTCAGTAAATGGCCAGCATCAGAGAATGACCAAAACAGTCTTTCCATTTTTGATAAGCGAGGAACATTACATGCTACATTCTCTTGTTCCCTATTCATTCCTAAACATGGTCAAGCTTTTCTGTTTGGCTAACGTCAGAAAGAAAACAAAGTACGCATATTCCTGCATTTTCCACTTCTAGTATTATCTGAAGTAAAATTTTGCCCAATATATTTCCGCTGGGATTGAATTGTACTCTTATATATGATAACAGGTTGAAAACAATTTTTCAATACTGGAACGAAAATGGATACGAATGTTTGATTAGTTAGTGTCGATCTCTTGGCCTCTTTTAGTGTCCGATATCAACAAACCCATCTACTTTTAATGTACTTCCACTGAAACTTATGTTCTCTTTCAGCTTCAGTTGGTTCAAAATCAAAACACCGAGACGATTCTTATCATCAGCATCTTTGAATGATTAAGAAGTTGTTTCAAATCTTGTTTGTTCATATTATAGAAGTATTTAAGTCAGTATAACATGTTTTCCAAATGAGTATTAGTTGGAACTGAGAAATGATTATCTTTCAAGCATTAATTATACCCTTTTGGTGATTTAATTTTTAACAAATGTTTCTGCAATAAAATGTCCTTACTGTACTGCATTTCCATTGTACGGTTTACATTGAATTTGATAATTATTATTGTAAAGCCTCTACTATGTCTGGTACAGAAGATGTGTGAAGCAGGTTGATAGGATAAAATCGGAAGGTAAAAGGATAACAGCCTTAGTGTTTAGAGGATTTGTTCCTGCACATGCTTTCAATTGAAGAATTGCAGAAATTTGCTCACATTATTCTTCTAAATGTTATGCTAGTACGTAATATAAAATTATAACAAGGATTTTAAACATTCAAACTGCATATCTGTTATGGTCTATGAAATCAAATGGGGTTGAGTCCGCCTCACGAAATATATAGATTTTATTTTTAGAAATATATCAACTCCTTTTGAAGGTTAATAATAATAATTTACTTACTAGTATGCAAATGGTTGCATATCCCCTATTTAAAGGGAGAGAAAACTGGCTCATTTAAACTTATATTGTGAGATAGTACAATTGACACTTTGAAATATGATTACTTTGTGTAAACATATGCATCGAAGCATTGCAACTAACTACGAAAGAATTATATTTGGATAAATTTCCCATCTCTGGTTATTATTTGAGGGTTGAAATGACAGTGATGGATTAGATAAACAGTGTTGATATTAGAATAAGACTAGTAGTTGTTTAACATCGTAATAATCCCCACTTCTTCATTTATAATTAACACATATTCATTTCCCTTGTGTATACTATTTACGTATTATTCTGATCTCACAATCATTTGCTTGCAATTTGAATAATGACAGGCAACTGTGTTTCGGTCTTAGGCTTTTTATTTATCTGCATGTTCGACTTTGCTTTCTTAATATACTTTGTAGGAAACTTACTCTATAAATTAAATGTATCTTCGGTGCATATCAATACGTATACAGAGCTGAAACAACGCATTTTATAAGTAAAATTATATTAATATTCGATTTTGTTAATTTATAATATAATGGAAAATCTGGCCTATAGGCGAATACAGCTCTCATTATATTAGTAGGACTCATCTTAGCTATTGTCTATATCGCTAAAGAAAACTTTGAATTATTATCAAGGAAAATTTGAATTTAAGTAAGAAAGATTAGGTTGAACTTACTCTTAGATCTAGCATAATACACTACAAACAAGTATTAAATAAAGTTTTGGAGAACGCGTAATTCGTATGAACTTCCACTATGAAAAACGTTCGACTTGGTTTCTATGACTCCTATACTTAAACAATTTGAACAGTGAAGTATTTAAAATGTGTACAATAAATTACAACGAAAGTTAACGTTGAGATATCTGAAAGGTTAAAGCCCATACTTTTTATTCCTCCGGTCATAGGTTCAAACTCCAAGTCGGGTCCATTGAATGCAGTGCTTACCAGCTACGTTACTAAAATACTGTCGATCTTGTCCTTCGAACCTCGCCAACTCATTTATAGTTCACCCATTATGAAACATTTATATGACTGACATTGCCACTAATGTCAATAGACTATATCAAGAGAGTGAACATTTTTAAACTGGAAAATATTAAGGGAAGGTGATATAATTTTTCCACACATATTTTCAGAAGTTCTGCAAGGAGTTTGTTCAAAATTAAACAAATGAAGCCTGAATAAAAAATCATTTGTCAATATGTTAATCACCTGTCATTCCCAGGTAACAGAATTCTATTTACTTCAAGTGCAGATGAACTACAAAGCAGAGTGGAAATTCTGGCTAATGAGAGTTTGAGAATAAGACTTAGAATGAATCTATGTTAAGTAAAACTAATGTACATTCATCATACAGAAAAGAAGAAAATAAAGATTAAAGAAGAAACAATAGGGAAAGTTGATGAATATATTTACCTACGCCAGCTAAAATCTTCGAATGCTCAGATGACGAACGAAATAAATAGAAGATGTAAAATGGCGTGGAGTTCATTTGCAAGACTATATTTTATAAAAAGTAAACTAGTAGTATGTCTCATCCATCCAATTTATAACGATTTTGTCTTACTTGCGTAGATGTAATAATGTGAAAGGTAGATAATGAATACAGGACGAACAAAATATTAAGAGTTATATAAAGAGTAATATTGAGAAGCATAATAGGAATAACTAGGTATAATATGAAAACAAATGATTTGATCGAAGATATAATAAAAACTTTGAAGAAAATGAAGTGGACATACGCTCTTAGAACAAATAGTAGACGCATAACAAGTTTTCTACGTTGGATCCTCAGAGAAAAGAAATGTGCATGTAAGAAGAGGTGCAAATGCACGATTGCAAAACTATATCGGTAACACTATAGGTGAAGGCAATTAAAGTAATTTTTCTACTATTTATTAATAAGAATTTTCAAAAACACATAGTTGTTAAATAATACTATAAACTTACAATCAGCCGTTGAGTCCGAAGAGTTTTAAATTTTATATATAAACTTAAGGTGTCAAAGGCCCTGACCTATACAATGTTCTTCAATCATTTTCTAACCACCATGTCGGCCGGAGCCAGAGCCAGTGATATATTTCTCTTGAATCCGTTGCTGTACAGTAATTGTATATAGGTAAAGTGGTTTTAAATTAAAATAAAACTCAATTCAAAACTTTCAAAGAACTAAGGAACAGTTCTTTATAATAGTGTTTGCGTTTATTCTCTTGGAACATTAATTTCCTGTAATAATTGCTTGAATGATTATATGCCAATTGGATTATGTGATTTACGTTTTCTTATCACTTCATTTACAGGATCAATAATATTAGATCCTGTGAGAACAGTATTATCAATGGTTACCACACAGGATGGATCTCAACTGATGCGATTGGAGGCGTGCACTAGATTTAATAAGACTCCTGTTTTTCGACTGAGAGTTTTAGGAACAGAATCTAAAATAAGTTGAAATAATGGAGTTGTAGAAATATTTTTTGTTCTGACATCTGATTCCACGAGAGGTAGCTAATCGGTTGTTTTCTTGGTGGAATATGATCCAAGTACCTATGCAGTGCCTGCTGGAATATTTTCCATTTTTCCTGTGTTGTTATATCCGTACGTGTTAAAACATTTTTCATTTCGTGATCTAAGCGGGTTTGGTGTGATTCCTGGGATTCTAATGATGATGCCAAATGTGCTGTTGCTTGTTCCGGTACTAAAATCATTTTTTGAAATTGAGACGTCGCCATGTTACCTATTGAAAAGACCCCCGGCCACTGCACTTTATATTGGTGCTAGCAATAAAAGTAAAAAAGCCCCTCCTTTTTGTAATAATAACATTTTTCGTCTATGTTTAACACTGGACTTTGCAAGAGACAATGCACGTAACGTTCTTTTATGCCGACATAATTTGATGTGGACTCTATGGAATGTTTCCATTTCTGGTATTTTTGGCTATTGGTGCAATGGTTCGATAACACCTCCTGAAGCTTTTTGTAGAAAGCGGTTTCGTTGCTTGCCCTTATATCTACAAAGAACACGGAGCTCCTCTTTTGTAATGCTTTAAGCTTGACACCCTAACGTGAACTGATCGTTACGGGATTATGCAGGTATTTTACATGCGCATAGATATGCATGGTTCCAAAAGAAAAAAGTTGGTACCAATTGGTAATGTCCCAGGAATACTTTGCGTTAAATCAAATAGGAGGTAAACATGTGGATTTTCTGTTGCTTGTTCAGATACGCCTACTAGTCCTTTATCATCTTATGGTATAATTTGTATTGCTAAGTACTCAATTTGTAGTTTATCGCATGGGTTCTTAAAAACTATTTAGGGCAATATTACGATAATGCATGCATTTTGGAAAAACATTTTGAGCAATATAAACAAAAATTATAATTTTATGGTGACTATACTTTTCAAAAAGGTCCTTTACATCTACTTTTTATCACTCATTAAATTATCCAAAATAATCAGTGAATTTTGTTGAATTCCAAATTATCACATATTGGGAATACCTTGATAAATTCTAAGATTCTCAACGGTCAGGTATGAAACAACAGCTCCATAACACCAAACGATTTCTTTGAATTTAGTACTAAACGTATGATCTTTAAATTGTAACAACTTCCGCACGAACGTCGTTTTTCATGATTTTGAAGGGCCACTGACCATGATGGTGCAACCATGTTGAAATGGCAAGATCTTGAATTCAGATGAAAAGTTCCTAACTAAATTTTTGTTTTTATATTAGGAAGTTCCACTACAACTGCATTTTTTTTTTCATTTTTGTTTGTAGCCTTAGGGTCTGGTTTTGCAGTCAGTGATTGTAATGTCTTCAATAATTCCTCGCCGTTTACTGGTAGTTTCCGGGTGTTTCTAGGTTTCAGGTTTAGACGCAATCACAAATCCATGTTTTCTTCGAATAATATTTGGAGAAAAAATAACTTTCTTTTTGTATTTTCGGTGATCAAATCTAAAAATGGTCCAGACTAATTTCATCTTTATTTCGATAATTTAGAGTGATGCCTCTAATTTTCAAAATATCTTTGACTTTTCCAATTGCAATTTCCTGTATACAATACGCATAATTCTTTGGGCCAAAACCAATAAATAAATTCATAAACCAGCCATCAGGGATTTCATTAGTTCATTCGTCAAGGAACATTCCAGTTTCCAGAGGTGACTTCTCGTTTTTTTTGTATACATGATGGAATCCGTATCCACTTAAAGCAGTTTATCATACTCAATAGTATCCATTAATTCATACAAGCGTATGATGTAATAAATGCGGCCAAGGAAACATTCGAAAATGACAATGGTTTGTTTTCCTTTTTCTTGTCCTTGTACGTCACAATTAAACATTTTTTTCTCCAACGGGTTTTACTGCCGAAACTTCGTAATTTAGTGTATGCATGATATTCAAAAATGATGCATTATAGTTAACAATTTTACTTTCAGGTAAATCTGTGCGTTGTCCCCATTTTCCATACAGGGAATTCAAAAACAATTTAGCAATTTAACGCATTCCCTGTTTTTTCAATATTATCATACTTCATTTTAATACTTTCATGTTCTTCATAGTTTTTCACGTACTGCTGTTTTTGTTGTTCCCTTTTAAACCCGGCATAACATCCGCTGGCTTAATGCTTCATTGTAGGAATACTTCCCACATACTTTTCAAATAAGCCAGATTGCATTTTAAATTCCCAGACTTTATGAATATAATTTACTTGATATCCACGTTTCATACTATCATGAATTTCTGCTCTGGCAAAAGTTCCCCTGAATTCCCTTTCTTTCTCTGTATGGTTGCAGTCATTATTATTGTTTTCTCCATACATATTCTGTATAGACCAAAAATAAATTTTGAATTACATGAAAAAGGCAAAATCGGAAGTTTGAGATAGGTTGGAGGAAAAATAGCGCAATCTACAAATCCGTGTACTTTTCCCAGTTCTGGAAAATTGTTTTTTACTCGCGTGGCATGTTTACAGGCAGCAATTTTCTAGCCATTACCCACGGATACAAGCTCGTTATATACAAATCGGTAATGGATTCATTTTCATTTCATTTATACAAACAACGGAAGCATTATGTCCTTCCACCTTTAAATGCAAGCTTCGGGATTAATCCATCATAAAGATTTGCGCAGTGGGTCTTAATGAACTGCTGTATGTCCTTGTTTTGCTTGACTTGTTTATCCCATTCGCATTCCCATATTTCGATAAATGTTTTTTATTCAAACTTCCCATATATTCTGCCTTTTTCACGGTAGGATCATACCGTTGTTCAATGCTTTCTCCACCATCTAATGAAGTATGGCGGATACTAGGATAACATTGTGGATATAGGGTATTCTGCTTTAATTACTTCCCCTTTATTTTCATCTTTAAAATAAACATCTATTTTATAGGTACCTACTTTTTGTTCTCCTCCATTAGCACTATGTTTATTTTTTTTCTGTAGTATGTGCCAAATACTTGAACCATTGAAAAGCCTTTTTACTTTGCTTGTCCAATTGCTGAAATCCTAAAGGTGGTAAGATGGCTATATTATTTTGTTCCAGATATAATGTCCTAACACACGGATAGCCAAACTGGCAATAGTAGGACTACTTAGAAAACACTTTATTCCCCCTGTTTTTCCTCGATAATATTGGAAAATTTCTCAACTGATTGCGTTAACAATAATACGTCATTCTGACAGTAACTAATTACTTCTTTTTGCATATTAAATTTATAATTTGGATCCTTCTTGCATGCATCATGCTATGTATGTCCTTAATGCTTTTGAATCATCTTCGGATTTGTTTTCAATATCAAACCATTTCAGTTCTGGAATAGGACTATTATAATTTTCCTTTTACTTTGTGTTGAACTTGTGCAGAAACTCGCCTTTCTTTAAATTTGCATCAAGACCCAATGTCTTTGGTAAATTACTAATTTTATTGTTCATATAAAGCAGCGTATCTCTAAAAATAATGCGTTCATTTAAAATCTATTGAAAAATTTTCTGGCCATTTATGATACATTATATTTTTTAAATGCACTTGGTCTTCAATCATGTTTCTTGCAGCTAGTATAATGTCGAAACCCGATCCGTTATGGGATAATCATACTAAATTCTGAAATTTAGGCCTGATAATTAATACCATTGTTTGAATCACCACAATTATCACAGGGAACCTCTGATTTTTTTTTTCAACTTTGGTCATACCGATGCATTGCACACACCAAGTAGACTTCATGTTCCCGCTCCCAATTTTCATTAGCATCTAATAGCTGAGTCTCGAAGTCAAATATGATGGCAATATATCTATCATACTGTTGTTTCTTTAATGCTTGTACGTAGCAGTCATTGCCGGGTAATGCGCATTTTTTACATAGGGAGCAGTATTTTTCGCCACAAACATGCTTTTGTTCTCGGGGACGACGACGCATATTTACAACTCTGTGACAAGTTCGACATTCTTCCTTATCCTGGCATAAGGTTTTATAACTTTTTTGACGGAACTCTATGATTAACCAAACAATTAATGGAAGGAAATATTCTATGACAAGCATCGCAAGGAAATCGGTCTTTTTCTGCATCTGTAATGCCATGGTACTCTTCACAGTGCGAACATTTATATTCGCATTTATGATATATTGGTTTCACGTCGTACCCCTGCAAACAACATGGACAATATCTTTCTACTAATAAATATTTTCTAATAGATGAAATTACACTGAAGTGGTGCTCTGGAAAATCAATAAATAACAGTTTTAGAGCTGCTGCACCACTATATACTTTAATAATTTCTCTTGTTTCGGTTTTTTCTCATACACTACAATTTGGTACTTTGGCAGTAATTGTTGTTGGAACATATGTACTTCTCTGTTTGTACAACCGTTATTTTTTTAAATGTCAACACCTGCTTTAATACACAGCTCTTTCGCTCTATCAATCCACATGTTTGGTTGTCATTTTGTATTTTGCACTAATTCATATTCTTGATCTGCCTTTGCTTGAGCCAAAATCAAACTTTGAGGAGGACAATAAATATCATTTGGAGGTTTTATTGTACTTGCCAGAAGAAACAATCCCTTATCCACTCATTTGCACGCTTATTAAGTCCTCCTCCCTGGCCATATCGAGGATCAATCCAATGGACTTTAATTTTCAATTATCCCGTCAAAAAACTCTCATTGGAATTCCAATCATTTCTAATGTTTGTAAAATGACTTCGGGAATCCGTTGATCTCTTAAAAGCCAAGAAACAAAAACTAGGTTGTCGGTGATGGAATTACTGCTATCGACAGTTAAACCGGTGTATGCATATTCTGGAATTCCTGATAAAATATGTCTTGTAGCAAACTGAAATAATCTATTTACATACTGTCCTGGGTCCACAACTTGTACTTATCAGTGTTTTCGAAAGTTATTTCCCTCCCATAAAGACCGAAATGTGGAAACTTTCTCTGACTGCTAAATACAATGGTAGTCTTGTGTGGGTTCATTTCCACTGCCACACATATATTCTATAGGCTTCCACGGTTTCCAAGCTGAAGTTGCAACGCCCTTCTTTTAGCTTAATTTTTTCAGTGCCTGTTGTTCTACATTATTTTGTGTAATATTTTCCAAATAATCGCTGAACTACAGGGAGAGCATTACTTGACAAGCCTCCTTCAACGAGAATATTACACTGTTAATCGTAAGCTTTAACTGTAGGTGATTGTGTCCTGTTAAAGGTTCTCTTTCTATTCCCCTTTGAATTTAATGGCATACACAGCTCCTCTGCTGAAACCGGTGTACATCCATTTGCATTATCAAAACCTTCACATCTATTTTCTTCATTTTGTCCTACTTGTCTGATTGTACGGTTGAATACATTATATTCAAAAATTAAAGACATCAACTAAGAGTTTGAATTCGTTCGTGCAATACCATTATTATTATTTTGGTTGCAAGCTAAAACAGGTACCGTAGGTGGTGGTAGCATAGGATCCAGTGTTGTACTAACGCCACCAAGTAAATAAGGTAATAGCTCGTTTGAATTTTGTTCAATTTCCATTGGGGGAGTGGCCAAAGGTAACAGTATTTAATTTCTTATTTAATCTACTTCCTGTAACAGATCTAATGCTGTATTTATTGCACTGGAGGACGGAGGGGTAATAGGAGGAACATGAAATATTTGCACAATCCCGTTTTCATCAAGTTCCCTAATTGGCGGTCGCGACAAAATATTATCATCAAACTCATACGCAGGAGTTACCATTTCATTATTACAAATATGCATAATGCCTGTCTCCCACCACGCTCAAACTCACAATCAATTAGTGGTGGGATTACATGTTGTACTTCACTTGCCCATTGTGTTTGTTGCTGATACTACGTAGTGTTTCCATTATCAACATTTATATCAGTATTCAATGCAATCGGTAAGCGAAGCATGCTTTCATAAATCCACCATTAAATGATAAGCATACTGAAAACCAAATAATTTTAAAAGAGTTTGACTCTAATCTGTCCAAATCAATTCGGCGTGGATACCATAATTCATGAAATCGATTTTGCAATAATTGAATTAACCCTTCCAATTTCCACGGAGCTGAATTATACAATG
>JAGDQP010015152.1:0-43433 GCA_022664845.1 Lepisma saccharinum | reverse complement strand
CCTAGTCAATGCTTCGTGACTTGTTTTTTGCTGATTGGTGTGAATCAGCCTTCTTCTCCGTTTGCTGGGAGAACTGCTCTCCCACGCCATGTTAGTTTAGTTCCAATTTTTAAACCGAAGCGACCAGATGCATGGGCTTTCCATCACCTGTACTTCCCAAGCCCTGTCTACGAAAGGTAGATGTAAAAACTAAATTTAATATAATTTTCGATTTCGTCTATACCGGAGAATATAATATATCGTATTAAGAAGAATAAAAACCGATACAAGTGCTATCAGGACTTTTTCGTCATCATTTCGAAATTTTCACCGTGTTAAATTATATATTTTGTTTTGAGATTATTTGTCAAAATGTTTAATATGTTCTAAATTTTAGTATGGGGCCGCTATTGACCGAATTCTTGCATTATAAATATCGGTCCGTTAGGTTTCAATAATCAAATGCCAATTTCTCGTCTCCCGTTTTTCCATATCTATTCGAAATTCCCGGTTAGCCATGTTTGACAGCTACCGCATATTTTCCATACTTGATCAAATTAGCAACATGTCTGCTCGACTATCTTTGCGTACCGTTTTGATGCTAACAGTAAATTATAAATTATTCAACATGGTTCGATAATTTTGGTTTCAACTCCAGCCACTATTCTCCAATGAAAAATCATATTTTATAACAATATTTTGTATTTTCAAAATTTATTCAGAACGTCTTTTGTATAACGTAGTGATCGTCTGTAATGACGTCACAAAATTATTAAGCTTAAAGTGATTCTTTAATTATCATGCATTTTGGACTAGAACTTCTTTCGTGTAAGTAATACTGTACTAAAACTTTTCCAAATTGTACAACAATATTTCGGAAATAATTTGTGAAAACATCAACGAAATTTGTTAATAATTACAGAAATTATGGACATTTACGTGTGACTACATAACTTTCAGTTCGGCTTAATTCATGTATACCAGCGATTCAAATTTGTTTGTTTTACAATGCAACAGTAATTCTGTTCAGATTCTGATAAAATTATCATAGCCGAAAGCGTGAAATATGTACATTTAAGGCAATAAATTGAAATTCTGAAATTTTTATATTTCTTCGAAAACAATCTTGAGTTTATGTTCAGTGAACGTAGTGTAGAAACCTCTCAGTTAACCAGGTACGATATAAGGCATTAGTTCATAATCCTCGTACAGTGTTTGGTAATATTTAAAATGTGCAGTGAGTTATTTAATGTTTAACTTGATATCTATTGGAAATTAGCTATGAATTGTTACGTGAAGTTGACAGCGATTGATACTATATTATTTCTGTGTTTCGGTAAACCTATCGTTTTAAGTGATGTGATTTTAATTAGTTTAGATCGGTTCATAAATCCGTAGACCAGTGGTAGGATTCTTTCGCCAGCTGAGAAGTGATAACTTGGGAAAGGAACTATATTTTGAATTTCTGGTTATTTCTGCGTTGAAATATGAAGTGACTCCAGCATGTGATTTGTGTTAATATATATTATTTGCGTTTTGCGTTATGACACTACGTTTGGACTGAGTTGCGACCGTCATTCGTTGTGTTCGTTCGTCTTTATTTCAGGAATTGCGATTCCAGACTACAGGTGTGGGCCCTACTAAGGTAAAGGTAAGACATGGTCTTTTGCCACACTGTAGACTTCGAAGTGAGTAAAGACACCGTATGAGTCACATATGAGTCGTTTTGCGTATCATCGTTTGAGATTATTTCCCAAGTAAAGATTTGCGTTTTTCTTTCTTAATCTGTCGCTAATCTGAACCAGCTGGTACTTCAGAGTATGAACTGACGATCTAATTAAGAGATTGGAGGTGTCGCCTTACCGGTATTTCCTCCCTCGATCTAAATTATTTTTTTTTACAGTGATCACAAGGATCTGGAATCCTCTTTCCCAGATATTCTTAAATCTGGAAGGCATTTCTGCGCCGCTCGTCTGGGGTGTAGAAAATGTTTGGAACTAGAGGTTAGGTTAGATGCGTTGCGTGGGTACTCTAGGCTCCTGGCGACCCTATTTGTCTGTGTGATCCACTTTTGGGATCAATAGGTTGGGGGTGCCTGTTGTAGTTTTGGCGACCCAGCCAGGATTGCCAAAAATCTGTGCGTTTCACATAAAACCAGAAAACTACAGTAATAGTACTTCTTTCTATGCATATTGCATATGAACGGGTCATTTCAGAAACACCATAAGTCAAACAAATCAACTTTCGGGAAATTAAAAAAAATGTTTAATTTTGTATACAAACTATTTATGGTTTGTAAAAAATGACCAAATATACTTGTTACTAACTAACACTAGGTAGTATTAAAAAAGTGTTAGTTTAATTCACTGTACGTGCTTTTATGGATGTTTAATTTGACGGACTTATTGTGTTTCTGAAATGAACAGACATAAAAAACAAGAAAAAGGTGTTTTTAGGTTGGGATTTCTGAAAATTAAGAAACAAAATTAACATTTCAGTTGGAAAAACACACAGTTATGTATTATTAATACTTGGAAATATGAAAGAACATGATTACAGATAGTATAGTGTCCATGTTGTGGTAAAACTATGATTTTGAACCTCTTCTAAGAAACCAATAGGGTAATGTTCAAGCTACAATGGCTCTACTTCTGGACCGTCTTTGTCTACAGTGGGCCAAGTCAGAATCTGTTCATAAAACTGTTTGATGTCTTCATCTTCGGAATGTACGGCATAAGTTTCTTGATATCAGCAATCTTCTTAGTATTGATTGGGATCACTCCGTCCGGATAAGCTTTGGCTCTAGGAAGAGAGAGCACTGTAGGATTGGAATATCGCAATGAAAAGGTCTGAAACTGAAGCCCATCAATATAGGTTCTGAAAATTACTTTCCCCTTTGTTTCAGTTTTGTGGCTTATATGCATAAACGTGCTGATTTTGAATGGAACTTTTTCGTTTCTGGGCACACTGCGGCCAGCTGTTTCATCAGACAACATTGTTCTCTTATAAAATTGAGGCAACCAGTTCTTAAAATCAGTGATGTCATCATTTTTTACCAAGAGAACAGAAAATTCATTTTTCTTGGAGGATGACAGAATCAGGTCATTATACGCTTTCAAGGTATTAATCCTATCAGTTTTCCGGATTTTTCTTTACAATACAGAAAAATCCCTGTCACAAGGAAATATTTTCCTCTAACAGGAAAATATTGGTCAACACTCTTAAACTTGTTTAGTGCTATTAGTGCAGAACATAGCCTAACAATGGTGTGGTTTTTGTTTTGCTCCCCGTAACCATCGGAAAAGATATGTAAATAATCTACATCACTGCAAAAAGATTCTAAGTATAGTAGTAGAAAGGAGCAAACTTCATCAGGTCCCTTTGCACTAACTCCTTCATGATATATAAAGAATGTGACACTATCATCCCGCAAGTTGTGTATGCAGAAAACACTAACGGTCAGCTGCCTGAGGTAAAAAGTCTCTTGGACTGGTATGCAAGGAAGTTGTAAATTTTGCTTATAATCTATACAAATCCCTCTTATTTTATCATCATCTTGACTTTTTTGTGTGATTTCCTTAATTTTCCTGAAAAACTTTTTGGCTCTGCGAATATGCACCATTTTCTCACCAGCTGCAGCAGTCTTGACAGTGTCGCTAAGGTATTTACTTTTGATTTTGACCTGTAACTCATCACCTGTGCAGCATGTGTGAACTTAAGGTAATCCAAATGTCAAAGAAAATTGCTGCTTAAAGATTTTTAAATAACATTTGTAATTTACATTGATTTCAGGATACTTGTGTTGAAACGCCCTGTGCATATCATATACGGAAAGTTTTTCATAGAGAAAGTGCTTTTCCGTATTACCATAGTCAGTTATCTTAGTTAGATAAGAAGATATGTGCTCTTTCGCCATGTTAATGACATTTGCAGGTTTAGCATTGCCTGAAACACGTTGTCCACGTTCATCATGAGGGAGTTGTCCTGCCTTCAAAAGATTGCCCAGCATCAGGAATATCCTTCCCAGCGTAGTTTGTGTATGCACGTCCACGAACATGAGCTTTCTTTATAATTTCACTCTTGTAGGTGGATTTCTCTACTACTCCTACTTTCCTCTTCTTTTTTTGGCACATTAGTGTCATCAGACTCCATTATTTACTCAATAAACTCGTAATAAACTAATAAATTAATCACTGTGAACGTAAAGTACAAACAATACGTCACTACAAAGATGAAAACATAATCTCCAAGCAAGCAAACATAACACGTCAGTTAAACAAACTACCCAGCTGTTGCATGAACAGTTCGCGCCGTGTCAACTGTTCCATAGAGAAACACCATAAGTCAGTGACTGAAGGTGTTTCTGAAATCAGCTGCAATTCATGCTCGTAATCTAACCCACACTGAGCGGCCTGAATTACGGGGTTTCTCAAGGGAACAATGTATCTACCCTCAGATTCCACGATTCCGTGCCTAACTCATTTTGTCCACAAACTGACTTATGGTGTTTCTAAAATGACCCGTTCATATTAGAAGTTAATAGTACAGAACAAGGATGTCCAAAGTTTAGATTTTATCGAGTTTCTTTATATGTGTACCAGGTTTTGCTGTCCGTGACATTTCATGTGGGTTCATTTATTTGTATAGTTCTCTAAAATAAACTTACAAGAGTAAGTCCCAGTTAGAAGTGGGGATCTCATCCCAGGAACTAAATCCAATTAATCAATGAGGAAGGCATCATTTCATAGTCGCCTCATCCCAAAGACTTTTAGTATGACCAGTGATTCTTCCGTTAACTATTGATTGGAATAACATACTCGACACGTAAAGAAAGTATACCTACATTAGTGGTTCTCAACGTATTTCTTTCGGGTCCATATATGAAACACGTACTGCTAGTGATTCGGTTTTGCGCTTGCCTTGTTCTCTTATCAAAATAAATAGTGAATGAAATTATTTGAGTAACTTTTACCAGTAAAATTACAGTGTCAGAACTTTTTTTTAGTAAACAACAGAGCTCGCATCACATTAGTGTGCCGCGGCACACCTGTAAAGAATCACTGACATACACTGAAGTAATTTACCTCGTTACACATCATCGTAAAAAATAGCTATAAGACAAAAATGAGACACCGATAGCGGCGGGTGTGGACAAATCTGGTTTTAGAAAACTGTAGTTAGAAAGACAGAAAGTAAGTTTAAAAACATGGGTCTGGATTCCAGAATTCTACATGTGAAAAATCATCAAGAGCTATGCCGACAATATTGTTTCATTACATGTTTGAATAGTTATAAAGTAAGCACGTTTTCCCGTGATACTAGTTTGAAAAGTACAGTTATAGAAAAGAGGTATAAAGCCGAACACAGGGCAATGCCGAATACATGTCCTTAAGAAATATGGCAACCGCACAAGTGCTCTTAACGCCTTTGTTACCTTCCACATGTAGCACAGCTTTGATTCAGAGCACAAGGTGACAGCTGAGTGTCAAGGGGATAAATTAATCTAAATAAGTCCATTTGTGGCTATTTTCATCTAAGGTAAGTTTGAACTTAGAATCTTTAATACTTAGCAAAGAGTTATTTCCACGTTTTTACACGCAAATAGTTTATAAACAATATATCATGTACGCCTTAATTTCTGCATAATATAGTGGGAAACATTGAACGAAAATTTGTGTGTGGATTACAAATAAAAACTACATTTCATGTGTATTAGCCCGAGTATAAGGGAATATTCAAATCACCACGTACTATTAATCTTCAGGCCTCTTTGCAAGAGTGATGTAATTAATATGATATATTTACTTTAATAAATGAAAAAAAAAAGGTATCTTTCAAGTGTCTCTGAATTCGCAAATTCGTTCCATTTGAGATTCTGAATAACATCCTTGTAGAAGTGTATCCATTGCCTACTCTCTCCAGCAACTTTAGATTTACCGTGATTACACTTTAAACTTTAAATGTCTTTAGTTCAGAAGGCACCTAAAGAGTTTTGTTACCGATGTCTAATGATCACAACAGCAATGGTCTACTAAAGCCATTATCAAGATGCTGACGCTAAACTTGTTCAACTGTTAACATCTTGGAACCTCAATGAAACTGGAACTTTTGTTCTCTATATGTAATAAAACTTTAACAAGACACTTCTGTGGAATAAACGAGAAGTCTGAAGATTTAAAGTAAGTCGAAATGAAAAGAGATGTCTCTTATTTGTTCCAGCAATTATTGTAGTTAATTAAAAAAGAACTGAAAATATGTTTTACAAGTTTACGAGCTTAATTTGAATTAGATAATTTCCGATACCAATTCCGGCATTTACATAATGCTTCTTTCAGTCAAGAATGACCGATATGAGTACTTTTAAACCGCGAAAACTAATATAATTTAATAATTATATTTAGGCTGTTTAAAAATTACATGGTAATTTCTGATGTATGAATTCCTTACAAGATGAACATGGAAATTAATTATGTCCAATATCTCATATTAGTGCGCGGCGACGATACAAACAACGTAATAATTCGATAAATAATTATGTAAGGCGTGTCGGCGTGAGATAAAAAATCATTTTGGGTTTAGAATAAACAAAGTGTAAACTGTGTTATCAATAAACTCGCAAATATTAGATATTGAAGAAAAACACAAAACAAAGCCAAATAGCTGAATCAAATCAACAGAAAAATATGTTTAAAACACAAGCATTACCAAACGGGATTGAACTGAATATTTTCTACTCTTGAACAATCCAGTGTAAACGGCGCATGGTGGATGTGGAGGTAGTTGTACACATACTCTCGACCTGCGGTACGAAGTGAGGTGGGGTTGTCAGTACCACGCTCAACCGCCTTTAACTTCCCAAGGTACCTACGAGTACCAAGGACACTCTGGTACTCAATTTGATAAGTGGCTGAGTTCAGCTCATAGTGTCAGGCATGGAAACACTGTGAGAAAAGTCTCTGGCGTCCTGCCCGGGATTTGAACCCTGGTTGCCCGATTCTTAGTCAAACGCGCTACCGCCGGAATCACGGCGACTCATAGCATCAATTGACATAAATTACCAAAACAAAATCATGTTTGCCATTTTCCTCCTTGATTTTCTAACTTACAGTGTAACGTGTTGAGAGACTTCTAAAGTCTATAGACCTGCTATAAATCTAACGATCATTTCATGTATTAAGCTTCATACCATACAGTTATTAAGGACAGCATTTAAATTTTCCTGCTTGAAAACTTACAAGCACGTTACACCTGTTTCTCATTAAACACAGAATCGTGACACATTTTCAATAAAAGAGATGGTGATAGGATAGATTATTTGCACTTCATAAAATTGTGAATTCGAACAAACTTTATGATCCATGTTAATTATATAAACAAATTTCAACTTAATAAGTTCAAAGTAAACACACGAAAATACAATGAAATAGAACTTGAAGTAATACATTGAATTGCAGGTACGCCATATGCTAGTATAGAAGCATGAGAACAAAAGTACTAGTTGTAAATAAAACAACAGAATCCAATTTATTGGGTTTGATCGAGAATTTCCTACAAACAGTATTCCAAACCCATAGTGTAACTACATCTTAGTGAATATTTAATGTGAACACAACCCGTAGCTACAAACATATGAACCACAAATAGAAGCGTCTGAGTTACAGCTTTGCTTAGCTTGTATAAACACATGTAATGTGTTTGTTTAAACCTTACGGTTAAAACTGAAGTCATGTGTAAATGATTTATGAATGATAAACGGTTATTAAAGATGAATGTGTAGATTACAGTGAATGTCTAGATTAGTTTGTTGCTCTGATTCTGATAATAATGATAGCAGATAATTTAAATAGTAATGCCATTTTGGTAATATTCACGTCTCACTTTTTATTAGACGTTATGTTGTGTCATAAGATAAGAGAAAGCTGACATGAGATGTTGTGGAATATGGCATATAATATACTGACGGATGCTATTATATTTAATAGCCAAATCGTCTGAAGAAGATTTTGTTAGAAAATATAACGCTTGCTGAGTCGATTTACATAAACGTTAAGTGCGGTAGTCTATTTTAATTAATTTTTTAAGAAATGTCATAATATATCTTAATCTGAAATTGTCTACTGAATCTACCTAAAAGCGATATAAACTGTCAGCAAATTTAGTAAACCATCAAAGTTACTAATAAAAAGCAGCAATTTCTATGCTTTAGACATATATAAAAACAATATAAGACAATAAAGGAAATGCATATCACTTTTAATGTAGTGTACATTGAAATTAATTTATTTGTAAAGCGTTTAGGTAACTTTGGCTCAGGCCGGATGAATGGTGATGCGATGATTCGGTAGAATGAAGAAAGTAGGAGGAAACGGAAGAACCCGAGAAAACACACACATACGTTGATTGTCCAGCGCAAAGCTCAATGGCATAAGGAAGGATCGAAACGACGATTCCTAGCACCAGGGGAGTGTTGTACTATTAAGCCAACTCGACCCCGTAAGGTTGTGAACATCTTATGAAATATATTGTGCAACACAATAAAAAAATTAACTTCAGATTGATAAATAAAAAAGGCATATTCTATAACTCAATATCGTATTTAAAAATGTAAGTATATAAAAGCGAATTTTGGAAACTTTTATAACACGAGAATAATAAAAATTAATAATATAAATATTAAACGAATCTTTGCTAAATGAATTTTTATTTACTTTTTTTCATTTGGGGGCCACCCATGCCTCTTTGCATCCATTGTACATGTTGAGTTGTGCACTTTCAAGGACGTGCATCACGCACATATTTGTACTTCTCAGTCTGGGGCAGGCTTATCCCTAGAGATTGTAGGATTGCCGGAATTCCGGCATTCCAAGCCCAACTGATGAGACAGCTGGTGTTGCGACATGGACTTATGACCAGGCATCCAGAATGTTCTCCTGGTCTATGTTCCTATCTGATGGAACATTTACATGGGAGGGATCCCTACCTACTTTATTTTATTTTCATACAAAACACATACAGCACATAAAGACGCAGACAGGACAAAAAAAAAGGACGACACAACATAAACTTAAGTTTGTCTACTTCTACTGCTTCCCCTGTAACGAGATTAGAATAAAAAATAGATTCTGCATTCCTTGGGTATTGTGTCTTCCCTCTGGGCTGCATCCTCCTCTCGTCACAGGGTTGACCTTCCTTCTTCTTCTTTCTTTTTCTTCTTCTTCGTTCACATTATTGAGCCATTGGGGGAGATGAAGACAAGATTATGGTTTCTTTCTTCCTGGTGGTTCACAGCATTCTTCTTTCCTCTTCATTCTTCTCTACTCCCAATATTCCTCATTTAAACACATTCACTCGCACACATTCACACGAGGATATTATAAGCACTGTTTAACCTGTAGTTGCGGTCTCCGCAACTTTTAGTCTGTTTGTTAATACGTTGTTTGTTCCACTAAATATATCACTATCATCAAGCCTGGTTCCCTCCACCATATACACACTTACACTTTCACACTAATCGAGTGTCTCTCACCGGAGTTCCAGGCGAGGCACTCTTTGTTATGCTGATGTTATCATTTTGCTTGATGATATCTATTTTCTTTCTTGGCATATTAGTTATTACTTTTAGTAACAGACGTTTTGTTTTTATAATGTATTTTACTTGGTTTTCTCCATTATGGTGTTGGAGTGTGTACTTTCAGACTCTTTGCCATCGCGGTTGTCGCAGTTGAACCCGATTTTTGCCTGCACAGTCCGGTCATGTTTCACTAGATGTAACACTTATGAGATTTTTACGGATCGCCTCGCCCCAGAGCGCGCCTCTCGGCCAGGTATCTTTTCCTATAAAATGCAGACACTTTATCTGCAGTGTTCCGGAGGACCGTCACCAGTTCTGGTCTTCTCAGAACCTCTGTGACGGGTCTCTCCCCCAGGAGGGCTCTTTGGTCTCTGACCAGTTCTTCTATTTCTCTACATCTGAGGACCACGTGGTCCGGGGAAGCAATCAGCCCGCAGACGTGGCACATGTTATCTTCAACTAGTTTTAAATCCTTAAGTCTCTGACGGTAGGGCCCATGACCGGTAACGAAATGCAGTAGACCTCCTTTCAGTTCTAGGTTCACGTTTGCCCTCTCTGCCATGTCTGGAAACATGCTGAACACTCTTCTAGCCTTAGATGTTTCATTCCAGAATCTTTGCCACGCACTGGTCAGTATTTCTTGAATTTCTCCCTTACTTTCTGCTGCATGATGTAAGATGTCAATAATTTTATCTCCTCTTCCTTTCTTTAACCAGTACGCGGCTCCCATCATTTTAATTTGAGATGCATGAGCATGGTCGTGATAGCCACCTGGAGTGCCTCCACCGGAGTGGTTCTATAGGCTCCTGTAAGACGGAGTAATATTTGTCTTTGAGATCTGTTGATAATTTGTAGTTGTCTTATATCATCCATCCGGTGGCACCGGGTGGTAGCGGCATATCCAACAACGGAGCGAATTATGACATCGTGGTACATTCGTATGATATTTAATGCTATTCTATAGTCGTTGGTAGCGATATTTATAATTTTATGTGATATTTTATTAGCTTTATTTTTATTATAGTCACATGGGATCTAAAATTTAACTTTGCATCGAGTAGCACACCTAGATATTTTATCTCTTTTCCTCTTTTAATTGTTTTCCCTTCTATCTTCATTATTGGTCCCCTACTGAAATTCAGTTTACCCTTAAATATTATATATTTCGTTTTTTTGCTGATATTAATAGTTTATTGTTCTCGCACCACGATGTCATTCTTCCAATAATATGATTTGCTTTATCTTGTAGATCTTGCCTGCTTTTACCCTTTATTACGACCGCCAGATCGTCCGCATATATCACGACCCGTTCCACTTGTTCCAGTCCGTTCAGAAGTTCCAGACATGGCTGATACATAACATTCCACACAATTGGCCCCAGCACTGAGCCCTGCAGGCATCCTTTCGTCGGAGCCCTGCTCACGACGCAATCAGCCGTATCTATTTCTATTGTTCTGTTTAGGAAGTAATTTTTTTATTGTTTTCCAAACGTTTGGGTGAACCCGAATGTTTTTCAATTCCCTCAATACTGATGGCCACCACACGTTTTCAAATGCGCCCGCAATGTCAAAGAAGATTCCCATGACGTGTTTGCAATTATCCTGTTTTAATCTATTTACTGCCTGGCAGAACTCATTTATTGCATCTTCTGTGGATTTACCCCGACTATGGCCATATTGTAGGTTACAGTGCTCTAAGTTTTCTCTTTAGTCATCAATTCTCTTAACTAATACTTTTTTCAAAAAAATTGTTTTAGTACGTTAAGTAAGCAGATCGGTCTGTATGATTTGAGGTTTGTCTTCGGCTTATCCTGTCCCTTATGCAAAATAATAGGTTTGCTTTTTTCAATGTTTCTGGGAATCTTCCTTGATGTAGGCATTCATTGTATAATTTTGCTAAATATGACGCCCAAAATGCCGCTAAAGATTTGTAGATTTCGTTTTTAATTCCGTTTGGACCAGGTACCATGTTTGCTTTTAGTGACATTAGTGCGACCATTACTTTTTCATTGGTTATAGTTGGTAGTTCTTGTTCTTCGCCTGCTTCTGGGAGTTGCCTTACTTCTTGTCTGATTCTTGAGTGTTCTTCATTTGTCGTTGTCTTCGCTATCATGTGGAAATAATTTAGCTCCATGGTTTGCTGCCAATTCATTGTAAACGTTCCATCGTCTCAAATAGTTCTCTTTCAAATAGTTCTCTTTCAAATTCTTGTTTTATTTGCCAATATTTATTTAATTTTTTTTGTATTTTCAATTTGTGGTCCCTGGCTACTTTATAACTTATTCTACTTGCTTTTAGTCTCCGTTTAAGTTTATCTATTTTTTGGGTCCAGAAAAAGTTTCCTGTTGTTAAGTTTATTTGTTTTTGGGACCGCGTTTACGATTGCTTTTTGCGTCAGTTTCTCTTTCTTCTCTGTGATGTCATCCAGATCCACATCCCGTTCGATTTGAGGTAGTTCCAATTTGTTCCTTAATTTAGTGGTTTAGTTTTATTCGTACTATAGTTTAATTTAATGGATTCTTCTTGTTCGTTGTTGTTGTTATTATTGTCTTGTGTAAAGTTAATATAAAAGATAATGACGCCGTGCTTGCTCGTCGTTGCGTGTTCCAACACTCTCCACTCCTGTATATTCCTATGTATATTACCTTTTGTCATCGTTGTATCTATCTTACTCTCCGCCCCTGCCCTGCACTGGAATGTCGGTGGCTAATGTTCTTTATTATGGACTGCGAGTTGGTATTGGTTTATTATGTCCTCATATTTGTCCCCATTTCCATCTGTTCCAGAGCGAGGACTTAGCATTGAAATCACCTAAGTAAACTTCCCCTATAAAACCTTTCCAAAATTGTTTCCAGTTTATTTACAAAGATGTCGGCCGGCATACAGAACTGGCAGTAGAGGTTATCAATATATTTTTGGTGTTTTCCAAGTTTTAGGCTGAATGTCAGCAGTCCAAGCTTCATCTTACTAAGCAGAGCAAAGATCATTAACATCAGCAAGTCCGAAGTTCAGCTGACGCAGCAAATCGAATATCACCTAGCACAGCAGTTCAATGTTCATACCAGCTTAGCAAAACCAAAGTCCAACTTGGTTTTGATTGGTTCTGTGACTATTTCGTCCAGATGGGTGTGTGAAGTGATCTGTGATTGGCTGAGAGTGTTGTTAACACCAAGAACTGATAGCTCGGGTTTTGTATAAAAACCCCGAATGATTTTTGAAAAATCAGGTCAACAACCTTCAAAAAGAAATTAAGTACTCTATCAATCAATTCAGGGAGCTTAAAAAAGAGACATTTATTACTAACCTCTCAGAAAATTACAAAGACAATCCCAAAAAGTTTTGGAAGATGATAGCTAGTCAAAAAGGCAAAAGCTCTGGACACTCACTCCCTAGTACCCTGGATGGAATTCAAGTGTCAAATAATAAAGATTTCCTAAACATTATATACGCTAAGTTCAAGGACAAAATGGAGATTGATCCACTACACCATAATAAGAAATGTCAAAAAGATATTACGGATACTGCCTCAAAAATTAGGACTATAATGGACCATTATCAGGATATTACAGACCTTGACAGACTAGACAATCACATAGGAGACGTTGAAATTTTGATCAAAGACATTACAAAACAGGAAATCATCAAAATTATCAAAAAGAAAAAGAACACTTCACCGGGTCCAGATGGTGTCCCTTATATTGCCCTGCAGCGTGGTCCACCTGAACTTTATGACATCTTAACTGCTCTGTTCAATTCTTCTCTCAAATTAGGATACTTAAGATCATCTTGGAAAAAAGCTTTCACTATATAATACCTAAAAACGGGAAAAGTAGATTTCAGTCCGCAAATTATAGACCGATAATATTGACCAACACCATAGCAAAAATTTGCGAAACAGCTCTATCCAAAAGACTCAATGAATAGCTTGAGGAAGCAAATTTATTTAAAATTTCAAGCTAGCTTTCGGTCAAATGTCTCAACAATCGACCAGTTGATGAGAATCGTTACGGATGTTCAAATGGCCATGAACAAGGGTTGGCGTTCTGCGGCTGTATTTATGGACCTTACCTCGGCCTTTGACACCGTCTAGCATGATGGACTCATCGTCAAATTACATTCCCTCAACCTTCCAACTTCTACAATACGATGGATCTCACAATTTTTGACAAATCGAACTACTAAGATTAAAACAGGGGATGATTTCTCAAATCATATTGCAATTAGAAGAGGGGTACCACAGGGAGCGACTCTCAGTTCAATATTGTGCTCTATTTACGTGAATGATACACCTGTCTCTCTAAATAATAATACACATTTGGGTCTGTTTGCAGACGACACCGCTTATTGAACCACGGCGAGAAAAGTTAAATGAACTATTCAAAATTTACAAAAGCCAGCTAAAGCATTTTTGAAATGGTGTAGAGACTGGAAGCTTGAATTAAATGCTAATAAAACACAATTTGTTATTTTTATCCCACTGGAAAAGGCACTAGAAAAAACAAAAAGAAAATCATCATTATTAATAACACAAGAATTGAACCAAATTCCACGGCAAAATACCTCGGAGTCAACTTGGACCATAGACTGAATTTCAAGGCTCACATTCGAGAGAGAAAGAAAAAAGCTTTACAAGTATTTTCGGCCTTAAAATCCATCTTGCTATCAAGGACATCGTTTAAAATTAAAACAATACTGTATCTCTCTATTTTAAGACCCATTCTAACATACGGTCATGAATTGTTTAATTCAAATATAAATCTGAATCTATATGAAAAATTTGAGAGATATTGGCTACGGGTCTCAAAAAGACAATGGAAAGCGGACAAAGAAGTACTTTACAGTGACATTTCATTCCCCCCTATCTTGGAACATTTGGATATTGGTAAAGAGAGGTACAAAAACGATATCAATGTCAAGAAATTCGCCTTCATTAATTTACCGCAACAATTATACATCAATATTCTACGACACCAAATCACATTACAAGAAATAATACAAAAATAAGTAAATATTACACAGGCAACAACATAACATCTTATATAGTAAAAAGTCTAAACACAGTTGGTACAAGCTGGAAACTATAACTAATTTTACAAATAATAAACGCCCAAATCCTTCTTACATTTTAAACTTTGACATTTCCTTCAAAATTATATCATTTGAACTTCCTTATTTTATAAGACTTACACTCTAAAATAATTTAAATTTATTTAACGCAGCTTCAGTTTGAAATTTAATTTAATTAAATAAGAGGTCATGTGCTGAAAAAACCAACTAAAAATCAAATTAATTCATTTAATTGAACCAACCCACTCATTATAGCTACTTGGTAACGATCGGATAATTTAAACAGGAATTCTTACATAACTATTAAAAGGGAGTGCCTATGGGTCGGGTTCTTGGCTGTTTGGTTGGTGCGTGGTGGTGGGTCCTGGTGCAGTGTCTAATTCTTCTCCTTATTCTCACTTATATATTTTCTTACACAATTCTTAATTCCAAGGACGAAAATGGCCTATCTTGGCCAGAAGTCCGCCTTAAGGTCCTGCGGGCAAAGGCAAGATATGATCGGCGGCGGACCTCTTGGCTATTTTCAAAAAATCCAGAAGTAATAAGTTCTCTTATAACACACGGACTTACCATAGGCTACACAAGACATCGAGTTGAGAAGTCTCATTCCACCGGAAGACCTAATCCATGCGGTAAATGCCAACAATACCACATTAATAAAAACTGTAACAAAGATCCTTCCTGTTACATGTGTGGTAAAAATCACCTAAGTTTCACATGCAAAATTACACCAGATAGAAACTATTGCGGAACCTGCAGATTAAAAGGACATAGAACAGGAGCCTCAAATTGCCCTCGCAGGCCCCCAAATGAAAACTATTTTCTACCAGAAAAAGTATACAAATCAAGAAATATTGAAAACTACACATCAGAAGCCATTAAATCAGCTTATATTAGATTTATCTTTAACATCTTTAAATTCAGACTTTCAATAAATTAAACAAAATTGATCCTAATATAAGACATCCGATTCTTTTTCATACAAGTAATTTAATAATTAAATCAAACAATTTCAAATTAAAAATCATAAGGACGAAAGTGGCCTATGATGGCCAGAAATCCTGGCCTGGTGGCCCTTGGCAAATTTACATAGTCAGCAACTTATTGACTAGGTCACACAGAGCAGCGTAGGGACTCTAAGGAGCAGAGTCTGTCATTAAGCACTCCACGATACACAAACAGATAAATTAAGATAAAAGCGTTTTCTTAGCTTGACATGTAATCTGACAAACCCAAACAATAAATAAATAAATAATTAAAGACGTTAGATCAGGGTTAGGCGAGATTTCCATAAATACCTTAATTAAACAAGCGCCTAAAAACTTATGTCGTTTTAAGAGCCACTCGGTTCTCGCCATTTTTTTTTCTTATATTAATATCCTATTCATAAATCCTTATTGTATTTTCCCTTTATCCTAATCTACCATGGGCAGAAGCAAAAGAGGAAAGAGTAGCAGAGAAAACAATTAATCTCCAAATATTGAAGAAACTCAATCGAAACAAGACGTTGAACGAGACACAGGATCCGAAAAGCAATCTTCAACAAGAGAAGATTTTCTGAAGAAAACTACTCCAAAACAGAAAACTCCAAGGAGGAAGAAGAAAGTTGAAAGCGGAAGGGGATGTTTACATCAACTCCGGGAAGAGGAAGAGGAACCTGAAATCCCACAAAGTGAAAGCCCAGCCTCAAGTAATCAAAAGGACGAAAGTGGCTTAAGATAGCCCAGAAGTCCAGCCTTGGTGGCCCTGCGGATTCATGGCAAATCTACTTTACCGACCTCTTGGCAAGTCACCCACTCGTCAACCGCTCGTGAACATTCGTGACAGTTCGTCGTCTTCTGTGAGTGTTTGTCTACACGCTGTTCCACCCAGCACAGCTTGCCGCACGTCGCTACTGACTTCTACTACAAGTGACCAAGTTCAACTCTGGCAAAGACTTTGTGGTTCTATCTACAAATTCATCTCACTTTACTGTATAGACTCTACTCTTCTATCAAGTTATGTACAGGTAAGTTGGAAACCATTTCTTGCTTTCTTGACTGTAGGTTTAATTAGTATAAATTATACTATTTTATAAATTAAATTAAATATTTTATAAAGTGACTGTATTTGAAAGTGCGCCCCATGCCTTTCTTTTTTTATTTATGCATAAACAAAATTATTTTTTTTTACTTTGTAGTACTAATTGGTTAAGAAAAGAATGACTTTAAAAATATTTTTTTATTATTATTTTTCTCAACCTGTTTTGTTAACCAAACTTTAAAGTATTCATCAACCAGCAAATCACCAATATCTTTGCTGGTTAGTATTCATTTTAGGATAAAGAAGTCTGTATTAAAAGTATTAAAATGCTTTTAAAACATATGCATATAGGCCTATATAAATATATAAAAGTAACAATAGAATATTGTATTGTCACTGTGAAAAATTTCATCATTCTATGACGTCAGTAAATGAGTTAAATTAACGTTGCAAGATTTGAGAACACCACAAAATGAATAAAAAAAAAAAAAAAAAAAAAGTAATAACTGTGAATCCTTCGTTAAAATCTTCTTTGTTTAACAAAATAAGAAACTTAATTCGATCAGAAATCACTCTACATAAAGGTAAAGAAATTACCATTACCACATTGTAAAAAAATCAATACATTTCCTGCTCATATTTTGTGCATAATTTCCGTAAATTCGTTTTTTAGCTCTGTATACAGGAGGATGTAAAAATGTGTGCAAAGGGGAGTTTATCATGTTTTATGAAGATTAATTTTATACACTTCTCTTGTTGTGCACTTCTTTTATCACGAACAGTGCATAAACATCAATGAACAAGACACACACACATACATGTAAATTGCCTTTAGGCCCGCAGGGCCCACTAGGCCGGACTTCTGGCCTTTGCGGCCACTTTCGTCCTTAGAAATATATGAAATTTGTTTGAAGTTGAAATATATAAGGAAATAAAAAGAATCAGATCCCGCACCAGAACCACCCGGCCCCCACCAGACAACCAGCCAGGAAAACCACTGAATGTGACAGGCAATATACAAATTAGCTAAAGTTTAAGAATTCGAACTGCAATTCAGGCTAATTACAATTTTTTTTTTTTTTTTTAGTTTTATTGCACAGGATTTAGCATATATAAATTTATAGTATTTTAATTAAAAATTTGATATAGTCTAGTTTGATAAGTCTATCTATTATTAGTCCGAAAGAAAGGATGTAGGTTTATAGGATTAATAGTTTGTTTCTGTAATAAAGGATGTAGGATGCAGACCGCTTATCTTATTTGCAGTTGTAATGGAGGTATTATTCAGTTTCCAGGCTTTTATATTGTGCTTAGTATATATATTCTGATGTTAAACGAATTCGTTCACTGTGTTTTTATGCATTAGTTTACTAGTTCTTGAAGTGATATTTGATGGCGCATAACTTTCATATCAAGCTGTCTCGGGAAATTGATGATGGCAAATTTCTTTTCTTTGATTGCATTGCCATATCTTTCTTTGCAAAGATCCATATATTCTATAATTGAAGGGAAATTGATATCCTTGTATAATGCGTCCTTCTCGGCCTTCCAGAGCCTCTTGGACACTCTCAGCCAATATCTTTCAAATTTTTTGAAGTGTTCCATATTAATATTTGAATTGTACAATTCATGGCCGTAGGTTATAATTGGTCTCAATATGGAAAGATAGATTCTAGTTTTTATACCGAAAGACGTGTTTGATAGAAGTATTGATTTTAATGCCGAAAATGCCTGAAGTCCCTTTTTTCGTCTGTCTGAAATGTGCGATTTGAAATTTAACCTCTGGTCCAACGTTACTCCCAAATATTTAGCTGTTGAATGTGGCTTAATTTTAGATTTGTTTATGCAAATGAATTTATTTTTGTCTCGTCTCGTACCTTTACCAGAGGGATAAAAAATGATGAACTGTGTTTTATTGGCGTTGAGTTCCAACTTCCAGTCCTTGCACCATTTAAGAAAAGTCTTAGCCGGCCTTTGCAGATTTTTTATAACTGAGTTCGTAGTTCTCGCAGTAGTCCAATATGCCGTATCGTCCGCAAAGAGTCCTAAACTGGTGTTAGTGTTAGGAGAGATTGGGGTGTCATTGACATATAATGAATATAAAATTGGACTTAATGCCGCCCCCTGTGGCACCCCTCTGCGAATTGAGATGTTATCTGAAAATTCTTCGCCAGATCTTATCTTTGTTGTTCGATTTGTGAGGAATTGAGAAATCCATCTAATGGTGGAAGTGGGAAGATTCAACAAATGCAATTTGTACAGTAGGCCGTCGTGCCATACTATGGAGATCTGCCGCTGTGTTCATGGACTTAACGTCGGCATTTGATGAACAAGACCTATTTTGTTCGCAATATATTCCCATAACACCAGGCTCAAATCCCTGTACTTGTGATTGGTTGAAACGTTTGCGTTACTGATTGCTTAGAACTCCTAAACCCACGATTGGCTCATGCGGTTTACAATGTTTTATGATAGACAGATATATTTGACTGAGTTGATAACCCACATATCTATACCAATTACTTCAAGCTTAGCCATATGAAATAGAACATCGCAGAACACGGATAACCAATCAGATTACCGCTTATCTTGACCAATTTGACTGTCATCTGTTTTGTTGATACGGTTCACGACATTTTTTTCTTCATACGCTACGTCATACCTACGTAGCGTCTTACGAAAGATTACCACCTAAAATCCTATCAATCTATTTAGACAACAACCATTTCTGAACACGTGTGGAATCATTGAAAACATATGAAGGGTTTTGAAACCCTACTAGTCTAACCCTCTTTTACCACATTTAAGGGAAAGCGTTTTAAATGTTTCAATTTCTCCTACATTTCATATCTTTTTTACATAACATTTTATGTTAGGTACATTCCATTAATTATGTATTGACAATAAAAATACATTCAAAATCTATATATCTTTTCACTTGAGTTATACTTTTAACACCTTGATGTACATTGCCAAATCTAGAGTGTATGGTTTAAAACTCTCCATATAGTCTCCAAATTTGTTTATAGATGTCTATCACAAGGTACTTTTTTATAATACTAAACAAACATGTCAGTTATCAAAGGTTGTTGATCGTGATGTATTTGCTCTAATGCATTCTTGTTGTCCGACAGCATGATATCTGCATCATTCTAAATTGTAGTTTACTAAGAAACTTTGAACCAGTATTTCAATAACTCCCAGATTGAGTAAATAACCCTATAGTGTTAAGAACGTCAAATGATAACAACAATTTCATACTGTTGTCGATAGGTATATATCCACTATTAGATAAGTCCACAATTGACACTTCACAATGGTAAATAAAATTAATATTTCGCGATAAATTCGAAACAAAAGATAACACTGATATTTTGTTTCTGGGAGTTGTTTTGTATAAATATGATAAATATTAAGAGTTGATATATGGTCATCGCTTTGCCAGTGTTACAAATCTGATATTAATTTCATCAAACGCCACTGCATCGGTTTGTATTATATTTTGAATCCCACAGTGATAATATACAGAATGCATTGTTGCAAACACAAGAGTCACTCAACTTACTGCATTTAAACGGGTTTAATTCACAGCTACATCGAGCTATCCTACATCCAGTGATACAGATATAAATAACCAATTTCTCTCAAGCGTTTCGAATTTGTGGCAATGATATCTAACTAACTGAGGAACAAGTTAGTTCTCCTGCATCCTTCATCCCATGATTACTGGGGGAGGCAGAATTGGGTACTGCAAATGGACTTGTCCCCACACTAATGTCTGATAATGAGAACACACAATGTGAAAGTAATAAGAATCTCTGGTTAGTGGGAGTTTTTCTATGGTTACTCTTGACAAACATACTTGACCAAATTTCATCGATGTTGAAAGCATTCAGAGCACCATAAACTTTGCAGAAAAATCTTAAGTATTCTTAATGGTGTGGTAGCTAGTAACTGTATCAGCTCCTAATCCTCTTAGTAGATGGTTGCACATCCCAGATCGTTCTTCACATGCGTAGAAATATACAAAGTTGAGTCCCATCCAGTGAGAGCATGGAAAGCTGGAAGCTGCTGCAGAACTTGTGGTTCCATCAACGGTGGCGTGGACTGGAAAGTACTTCCTAGGGGTCCGCTACGTTTCGGCGCCACCGTTTGGGCGCCACCATTTTGGCGCAGGCTACGTTTCGGCGCTACCGTTTCGGCGCCAGTTCAGTTCGGCGCCAAAGTGAGGAAAACGGAAATTATTAAGATACCTTATGACATAGTGATGTACTTTTTACTTTTACGGTCCCCTGACGACATTTGATGATCAATGAAGTACTTAATACATTGTTTCTTGTACTCTGCTTCTGACAAAGTTTTCAAGCATTATGTAAGTTTCCACGGTCCGAGCCAAAGATGCCTAAATGACTTAAGTGGATGGATCTTGTCTTTTTGTCATGTACAAGAGCGCTAATAAGATATATTGCTTTCCTAATATAAATAGAAAGTTTTAGTACATTTTTAACGTAAGAACCTTTACTTTTGCTGAACCTAAACAAGAAATACATAAGGTGTGCAAAGTAGTGAATATTCGAGATGAGAAAAAAACGTCAGTAAAGTCATTTTTGGGTCTGCTTCTGACAAAGTTTTGAAGCAATATTTGTTTTCACGGTTTGAGCTAAAGATGCCTAAGGACCACAAAAGGAGAAGATGTTTCTCTCGTGTACAAGGGTGCTAATGAGATGGAGGTTCCATTCGTAATATAAATAGAGAAATTATAAGGGGCAATCAACTGAAACCCGTTCGTTCCATGTATTATTGGTATAGTGTGTAGGAGGATATTGTTTGTTTAATAGTGTGTAATGGCTAATGTCCCTGTGTGTTGGGTGTACGAATGTTGTTGATACGTGTTTCCGTTTTTCAGGTATAACGATGGCGTTCAAGATCCCCAATCCGTCCAAACAGGACCAGCGTGCCGTCATCCAGTTTCTGAGTGCCGAAGGTAGTTAACCAGCTGAAGTGTTCCGGCGTATGAAAGACGTGTATGGTGATGCATGCGTCTCCAAAACAACAGTGGTGGACTGGGCCAGAATGTTTCGGAAGGGGCGTGAACAAACCACTGATTATCCCCGTCGTGGTCAAGCCCATGTTGTTGCCACAGAAGACACGCGTGAAAAGGTGAATGCGGCTATAGTTGCGGATAGACGCATTAATATTCAATCCATAGCGAACGGGTTAAACATGAGTTATGGTACTGCTCACAAAATTGTGAAAGATCTGGGGTATCATAAAGTGTGCGCGCAGTGGATCCCCAGGGTGTTGACGGAGGACCAAAAGTTGGAGCTAATGGGTTGCGCCATTGAACATTTATCCCGTTACCATTTGGAAGGTAACGACTTGTTGCTGCGCATTGTTGCTGAGGATGAAACTTGGTGCCATCATTTTGAACCGAGTTCAAAGGCTTCCAGTATGCAGTGGAAACACCCCTCATCTCGACGTCCCAAAAAGTTCAAGAAGCAACCGTCTGCGGGGAAAGTTATGGTGTCTGTGTTCTTTGATTACCATAGACCATTATTGCTCGACTTCAAGGAACCAGGACAGTCCATCAACGCCGCACGCTACTGTCAGACCTTGACACAGTTACGGAGAGCCATCATAAACAAAAGGCCTGGTTTATTGACCGCTGGAGTCATTCATTGTGTTGCATGACAACGCGCGTCCACACGTTGCAAACCAAGTGCAGGATTTGTTTTAACGATTCAAGTGGGAAATGTTGCGACACCCGCCCTACAGCCCTGACCTTTCACCTTGTGACTTTCACATCTCTGGGCCTCTAAAGAAGGCATTGAAAGGTCAGAGATTTCAGTCTGACGCTGAGGTTCAGGACGCTGTGCGTGATTGGTTTGATAGTCAGCCGTCCAAATTTTACATGGACGGCATTTGTAAGTTAGTGACACAGTGGGACAAGTGTCTCAACGCTCATGGTGACTTCTTCTGAACAATATTTTTACTGCACGCTAATCATAGACGCCTCTAGATAGTGTACAAGTTTCCGCTCGAAATAAAATTTATTTCATGAATTATGACCACTGAACGGGTTTCAGTTGATCCCCCCTCGTAGTTAAAATGCTAGTTTAACCTGGACCTGAGATTAGGCTTCAACTTCGACTTCGCCGTCGGACTTGAGCCTTGACCTCGAACCTTGCAGTTTAACATGACGTTCTTATTTGTTTTATATATACAGTATATATAAATTGTTCCAAAGGTATGCAGAATGCATTGTAGTTAAATATGAAACTTATTTTCTTTGAATATAAAATAATAAATTGCGAAATTGCTCCATTACGAAATTACGAGTAGCGCCCCTGAATCCTGTTTCTCTCCTCCTCACTAGTTACGTCCCTGCTCTAGCTCAGTCTGTTTATGTTGTAAATAAATAAATAAATTCATTTTCTGTCAAAAAAAAAAAAAAACTTCATAATTAAAATCATTTAAATAAAAATATTATATTTTTCAAGTGCTTACTGAAGTATAAATATCTCATTGCATCTCTTCCATGAAAACAGCCCCTGGATCTGTTCTTCTGTCTAGTGTTTTAAAGGCCGGGAAAGAACCCGCAATTTGAAAAAAAAATGTTTTTTTCCAAGAAGTAAAAAAAACCGTGGTTTTATTGACGATTTTTTTTTTTTTTTTTGCCTGTTCATCACCAATATCCACTACTTAACACACCTAATGCATTTGTTGTTTACTTTTCGTTCAATTTAATGATCTTACGTTAAAAAATGTACAAACACTTACAGTTTACATTAGGAATCCAATATATGTCATTAGCATCCTTGTACATGAGAGAAACGTTCTGTTCCCTTCTGGCCCTTACGTATCTTTGTCTCAGACCCAGAAAACTTACATTTTGCTTCAAAACTTTGTCAGACGCGGTCCCATTGTGGATTTTTTTTCTATATGTATGTTTCGAACATCAACTAACCTTTTAACTAATTCATTGATCATAAAATGTTGTCAGGGACCCCGTAAAAGTAAAAAAAAACGTTCTTTTCCAAAGTAGCGAAATTGAAAAAAAAACGGGGTTTTCCTTTTTTTTCGGCGACCAATTTTTCCGTTTTTTTTTAAAAAAAAACACTACTTCTGTCGCATCTTATGGACCAAGTTTTTAATAGCTCTTTAATACAATAGTTTCCCTGGTGTGATTCTTTGGTAAGGCTCTTGCGCCGAAACGATACTGCGCCGAACCGGCGGCGCCAAAACGGTGGCGCCGAACCGGTAGCGCCGAAACGGAGGCGCCCAACTGATCGGGTCCCCTTCTTAGTCATTTCTATCCCTGCTTTCATCCACAGTGCCTGGTATGACATCCTGTGGAAGTAACTAACCAGCATCACCAAGAAATCAGTGGCTCTTACTGAGAAAACAACGCTTGTTGTTCTGCTTTTAACGCGGTGTAAAATTACATTGGTGTCAGTTTCTTCGTGTTTAACCTCAAACATGTTAGCGTCAAAAGCTGCATAAGAAGTTTCGACTCTTTCCTCATCAATTACACCACCTGAAGCAGCTATGATCTTGTTAAATGGTGCTCGTAGAATCAGTTGTTGTGAGAGAAATTGAGCGAGATCTACATTGTTGTAAAAAGCTTAGGTAAACTTTATTTTGTATGGACTATTTTAGTAAGTTTTGACCTAACCCCGTCATGATTAATGAGTGCAATACATGTTAAATCAACAACCGTCCATCCCCTTGGCAGTATTCGAACATGCGACCGGCGCGACCTTGCAGACGTTGGCCAAACGCCTCAGACGACACAGTTACCTTGGTCGGCTGCTTTATTGTCGTCAAGTGTAATACAGTTCTAGTACTTTGAACGTAGAGGTACAACTCCGTTGTCTATTTATTGGTCTTCTGATTCCCACAGAATCTTTCCCACGCCGTTTTCGAGTGTCAGTTTGACTGAGTGATGATACTAATGATTGAAAAGGATATCAATAAGCTGGAAGTGTTTGCCACTTTGGAAAACATTTTGAACAAACATATTTGCAAGGTCTCCGAAAGTGGCCTGCCTATGGCTTTCCAATTTGTATTGCAGAGCTTGTCCATAAATAATTTGCTGTGATTCGTCACGAAGGTCTATGGTGTCAAGTTTATTTGGAGAAAGAATACCATCAATCAATATAGTAACAAGAATTGTATTTGAACCTGAACGAAGCTGCCCATTTCCTTCTGCAAGAGATAGAGGAAAAACGAACAGTTCGTGTGTCATAATATTTTTAAAGTTGACTTTAGGTACTGCTTCATATGCAGCAACGATACGCTATAGAATGTTCTTATCGACCTTCACTGTTTTTATCTTACCAGTTTTCGCATGTGACGGTTTCACTTTATATAATAGAGATAAAAAAGTCGGATACTTTTTTGAGGCAGTCTGTACCTTAAATATAACTTTTCTTCTTCAGTTAACAGTTAACAGTTCAATATACGTATTGTGTAGCCAAGCCCTTGTTTACAATGTTCTCCAATGTCTGGGACATATTAGTTGAGAAGAGGCCAAATCGCTGTAAGACTGAAAGCAATCCATCCTCTGCCTCCCTTTGAATCCAACTTGAATCTAAGACTCTTGAATCCAACTTCATTCTGCCTCCCCTTATTTTATTGTGAACTTACTCATCGTGACGTGCAATACCAAAAGCAACTCTGGTGTCGTGGTCACGTTGAGATCGTAGAATAAAAGACAGAGTCCATCTGATGAGAGTTAACCGATGGTCTTTCTGATACCAATAATGTATCTTCGTTTCTTGCCAATGCAGTCAAGCCATTCCTGACTCTGGTCTGGGTCACCTTCGTTGAAACGCATTGACGAACGCCTGACGACAAAGTTGCCAGACTTAAACTCATTCTTGACCACTTGTGGAAGTTGGTGCATTTCGTTGAAGTAGAGAGTGTCCCAGCGAACATAGTTCACACGATTCTAGTACATGAAATATGGTAACATTTGCTGGAAACAGTGGAGATCCAGATTTCAAATTCCATCGCCCTGAGCACGAGTAAGCATCAGGAGGAGTATGAGGACCATCTACATATAGCGTCACCAAAACGTGAAGTTCGGATTGTCGCTATCTACAACGAAGGCTTTCATGACCGCAGTAAACTGTTCTGATGCAAGTAGTGACACATGTTCTTCAATATGTTCACTCTTTGTTTTCAGAGTTATATTGTTTTAGTTATGGATTATACCCTTCCATAAACCTGACCAACTATGGAAGTACCTGTCAGACTTGATGAGTTATCTGGGATCTCATTCCTTTTGTGTAAAATGTTGCTGCAAGTTCCTGTTCCCTCATTTTATTTCTGGAATCACTTCTTCCTTGTGTTTTCTTTTGACTTTGGACAAGCTGTTTCTTCTGCCAGTCCAGTGGGAAAGAGCTCGTCTATAACGTGTCTCGGAATACTGATTTGTGGTCTCTAGACCTCGTTCAGTGCCACATATTAATCTTTCACTTTTTCTTTCTTGTCAGATAAAGCACTCCGCAACATATTGTTTGTCATTCCTTTTCAGACTGCATACATCTTCCTTGTTGGAACAATGATATCATCAATTATGAAACAACAAATTCACAAAATGACACCATGACACCAACGCTTAAGGCTAATTAATAATAAACTAACTTTAGAATAACGTAGCGCTTGTACGTAACTTAATCAAAATCCCTTGAATGTAAATGTAAATTGCCTAGGGCCCGCAGGGCTACCCAGGCTGAACTTCTAGCCCATTAGGTTTGCATTGTCCTAAGAGAATTATATCTTTGTTTGAGTTCAAAGTTGCATTAATTTGTGAAAACTGAACTCAGCACCAGGTCACACCTGCCCGCACCAATCAAACATCCGGGAAACCAACCTAGTTCAAGGTACTTTATTAATAATTTTTGTGATGTATTTGTTTCCAAAATCGACTTAGTTTATTAGTTACCTCTGAAGCGTTTATATTTATTTTTAGAGTTGGAATGTGTGGGATTGTAGGTTGATGGAAGCAAGGAGGAGTGGGAAATTAATTATGATTTTGTTATATCTTTGTGTGTTAATTGTAGGCTTTCATGAATTTTGTTATGTTATCATTCTAAAGTCCGTGGATAATTTATTTTGGATATGTTTCTTGTTGTTCAGCGCTGTGTTTTATAGTTCTACTATGATAAAAGCTCTTGGTAGATTATGTAATGTCTTACAATTTTGTTATTCATTAGTTGTGGTAAGTTTGCCGTGATGAATTTTTGGTCTTGCTGAGTGTACTGCGATTTTCATGCATATATTTGTTAATAGGACTTATTGGGAATCTATTGTAAAGGTATATTTTATTGGCATTCCGCATCTTTTCTGTGTATCTTTCCATTTTTTCGATTTATTCTGTACTTATTTTTGAGTGAAAGAGTTCGTGACCATATATGACCATCACTTGCATTAAAGTAATATCTGAACTTCCCGCAGGATAGCCAGGGAACTTCTAGCCCGAATGGCTTCTTTCGTCCTTAGGATATGTTAATTTATTGGATTTTTATTAAATTAGTTGGAGGAAGACGAGTAAGATCTTGCACAAGGACGACAGATCAAGCACCAGGCAAGCAGCCAGAGGACTTACTAAAGGAGTTATGGTAATGCTAGTTTAAATTTGGTAATTAATTAAATTTGATGTTGAAGTTTGTGTTGTAGAGTCGGTCTCGTATTGGGAATCTGATGGGAAGGTGAATCTTAGTATTGTAAAGTGCTGTTTAACTTGTATTGTTTTTGTTTTTGTGATGGAATATCCTCGCCGCATCCGTAATCATTGCGTTAGAAAGGTTTCTAAGATGGTTAGGGCCGTTCCCTGATGTTGTTTTTATTATATTTGTAGTAGCTCACTTGTAGTGTGACTTTATGACGCAGAATCTTGAAATTTGTTGGTTTTGGAAAGCTGAGTTGAGCAAATTTCTGGTATTTTACTGATTCGATACATTTTGTATTTCCTTGTTCGAGATAGGTATGATGGGAATATATTAATTTTGTGTAGTTTGATTTTGTCAGATTTCCACATCCGTCTGGAAACCCATCTTTCGTATTTTTGAAATATTACTGTGTTAATACTGGTGTTAAATAATTCATGGCCACAGATTAATGTTGGTCTTAAAATTGATATGTGAATTCTTGCTCTGAGTTGTAGAGGAGTAATTGATAGAAAAATTGAATTAAGGGCGGAGAAAACCTAAAATATCTTAAAATATCATACATCGTTCTTTACAATTTCCTATTTACCCTAATTTCATATGAACCACTTTAACAATATGTATAACTGTAAAGCCAATTTTAATAAAATAAATTATTACGTATCACATTGTGTTCTTATTTTAAAGGAAAAATCTTCCAAATAATGATTCGTGCAGTAGAATTAAATTTTAAATTTGCTGCCATCTAGTAACGTTCGTGTTATTATACAGTATATCTGTTATATTTTAAGATACAGTCAATATTGAATTTTGGCTCTACTTTTTTGTTAGTGAATCTTACAACACAATGGAGATCTAAATTCGGCTGCATACGGTTTATCCATACTAAGTAGACATTACGAAAATGATGTATGCCAACTTTCCCTCGAAAATGCCTACTACGTTATGGACTTTTGAATTTGATGCCCTGACTATATCTCAGTGGATTCTTGACGGAAGGCTAGTGACAATGGTTGATGTCAATTTCCAGTATATAAAGAATCCAGAAGCAGAGGGATACAAGTGATACTAAGGAATAAAAATGTTCAAGATATTTTTTAAAATATAACCCGAAATATATGTGACACAAAATCGTAGTAGTTTGTACAAAGAGACTTTGGACCTCAGTGTGGTCATGCGAAAAATACGACAGCTTTTTTTGTCGCATTTATTTCGATTTATATATAAAAGTTTCGAACCTTTTTAATTCGTCAATATCACTTCTATCTATTGGCTTATGGAGTCTACAGGACATTATCGGTTGTTTTCATCTATACTATTCGACAACGTTTCAAGAAGGCACCTATTATATCACGTATTCAGGTATATTTTGTAAATTCTGTATTTATCTGAGATGAGATTCGAACCTGAAACCTTATGTTTTGTTATTCGTCACTACGTTTTCTATGTCGCTCTAAGTATTCCTCTTTGTGTCTTGAATTATAATTTTGCGCACTAAGATATTCGTACGGTAAGGTAAAGTCTGATAAATTGCACCGATATGTAAATTGTATACTACTTACGTAATTGGCAAACAGTTTGCACAGTGGCGCTACCAACCAGAGGAAATATGTATTAGTTCATGTTGTGCACCTACACGTAACACACTCAGGGTAGAGGCCACGCATGCTTGAGAAGTATGTTGTTGTTAAATTTCGTATCATACGAAGTAATAATTTGAGTGAACAAGTAAGCCTCCACAAACTCACAGGTATTTGTGAATATGGTTGCACTTATAACGTGTATTCCTTATCTCATATGTTAATAATATAAACAATAATAAGTTAATTATTTCTCATGTTTGTAACACAAAGCAGTGATAACAGAAACTATTGGTGTTATCCAAAACTTTATAAACTGGATATACTAAAAGTAATTAGCTGAAGCAGTCTGATAATTCCTATTAAATGTTACAATTCTTAAGCGTGGCAATGTTTATAAACTTTACTAATACAATCGTAAGTGGACAGAGGAAAAGGATCTGATGCTCTTCACAGTGTATTTCTCCATCAATTAGTGGGCCAGGATCAAACATTGACACCTCAGCCGAGGCCTGATTTATACATAAATTTGCGCAAACTCTCCTCTCATTGTATTATATGAATGAACTGCGCAAACTCTCCTACTTGACGCTTGCGTCAACTATCCTCAGTACGAAGGAGAGCTTGGGTGTTAATTTCCAGAATGACCGCAAACTGCGTACAACACTAGTTCTGAGAAAGTACTAGCTCAAATACACCTTGTTTTATAATTATTTAGCATAAAACTTTTCCTTTGAAAATATACACAAGGCTTATGAAAATTCAAGCAATCAACTTGTGTCGTAGGTGCACAAAATTGAGGATAAGTTCCAGCGACCACCTTCTGTCAACACAGGAATTTAATGACGAGTCTGCCAATAACATATTCATTTGTCCTTCGCTCGCAATACGTCAGCCCAATTCATTCCCGTCTTTCCAGAGCCTTTGCAATCTCTTCTACCGCGCAAACACTTCCTGCTTCACGATACATAGGCCCTATGAGTATTAATGATACATAAATGTAATTAGTAATTATTGCCTATAAAACAAAATTTAATTTACCTTCCAGATAATTTTAAAGCACCTTCTTCCTTACTTTCCTTCGTGCGAAGGTATTTTGTCATCATACTCAGTGCCTTGGGTCACCCTACCCTCAATGGTAAGGAGCGCAAGTCATGAGCAGGTGAGGATCTTAAATAATTCTTTACACGACAAAGTGCTAAAAGGATCTGTCTCGTGCAGTTGGTGGCAAGAGCGATAAGCGCCATTCTTATGGCTATGTCGATGTTTGGATGCTAATATGAGTCAAGCTCTTGCTAGTTTTGACTTTTTTAAAAAAAATATCTTGCATTAAAAAAAACTTTGAATGTAAACATTGTTCTATCAATACAATCTTTGTTTATCCTCAAGATAAATACTCAGTAACTCCCTCGCCTGCATGATATTGTTTTAGGGTTCGAGTCTGATATATATTGAATGCGTAGAAATCCAAATCTATCATCAAGCTTCAAATCTATCACCACGACTCCTCAACTATGAATGTAGGGAATCTAATTTCACATTGAAAATGTTCACACGGATGTTCTTAGACCCTATCAATGATATGTCATGCAAGATGTAGGAGGGGTCACCCAGGTTAAAGGTAATGAATGGTGTTTGGCGCTCACCTTCATGGTCTTTAATGTTTTTCGTAAATGTTTTTTCGTCTCCCGTTTAAAATAGTGATTTCTAATTTTTCCTTATAAAGTACGCCTCTGTGAGATTGCGTTTCTAGGCCCGGGCCTAGTAGTAAATCCTGCCTGTAATGTAAAATGTACTACCAGGTTTCTTACTAAAATGACTTGCAGTTAAACAATAAGAAACCCGAATCTGCAACAGTTGCCAGCTGGTGGCGCGATGGCTCACATCTGTTGCGAGGGGTCTCCGGTACGATCCCGTCTCTTTCCATGTGAGCTTTGTGGTGGACAAACATCTTATTCGTGGGTTTAATGAGGGTTTTCCTTTCCTCCTTCTTTCTTCATTCCACCAATTATCTCACCATAATTCATTCAACCTGAGCCAAAGTTGACTAAAAGCTCTAAATAAAATTAAATTGCGAAGAAACGAAGAATAAAAATACGATCCAGTGTTTGAAGTGTTGCGTCTGGTTTCATTCCAAATGCATAAAAGATTTTAAACTTTATTTTTGTATGGGCCATTTTAGTAACTTTGACTTCGGCCTGTCACGATTTAATGAGTTCAATGCTTATTAAAATCCACAAATATCCATACTCAGGTGAGATCTGGTAGACGCTGGCCTAACGCCTCGGACCACACAACTGCCTCGATCAACATCAAATACGTGAAAGTAAGTGCAAAGAAGAGAAATTTATTGGGACGAGTGTTGAAGTGAATAGAAGTGACTGATGCTCCACATAATGTTTGTTAAAAAGAATTACTAGTTATGTTCCTGCAAGCAAGGCAAAAATTGTCAGAACTCTAAAACGTATTAAACGATATGTTACATTTTGCAACTAATCATATACTAATTTCTTATTAATTAGAAAGTTCTGTGGTTAGATAAAATAAAAATGTAAACCTTTTTTATAATTCACATACTAGCTGCTGAAGCACACTGATTTGTTTGAAATATAAATACGGAAGTGGCTATCTGCGCTACTTGAAAACAAAAACATATTTTTTATGCTGATGATTCAATATTTGACAGATGATTGTCCTATATGATGTATTAGATTGGTACAAGTTAGAAGGTTAGAATTTATAGGACGCGTGCGTAGCATCTTGTTAAAATTGACTGTCTACTTCAGTAAGCACTATAGTCAACGCCACGTTACATGCAAGCTCGCACAACGTATGTACCTCATAATGTGCTAAAATTCTGATGGGTCGCTTTAAGTCATCACTGACCAAAACCATTTCTTAACACTTGAATTTCTACTAATTTATGTTTGAGTTCTAACCAGAGTTATTGGACAATTGGGTGTCCCATGATATATCGGAAATCTGGTACGTATACCCATTATTTATTTTCATTTTGGTCCTAATTACTCAATTATAAAATATTATCGCCCTAGGGTAACGGGAACCTGTGCCGATTTGTTATCAAAATTACTAATTGGGAATTATATGAAGTAACTAGAATTCACGTTTAAAAAAACACAGATTTTGCAGAAATCGAACATCTATTATTTTATATTTAAAAAATCAGCTATTTAGGATACGTTATTTTCAATATTTCTTTTTTGCAGTCAGGGTACATCTTTCTGTGTTCTTGTACATATCGTAACAAAAATTGTTTCTGTTCCTCCTCAACCGTAGTCAAACCATGAAAGTCAAACATCAACTTATAGCCCTTTTGGCTTTATCATTTACTGTTCTAAGCGTTGACACAGTATTTGTTTTACTTCCATAAACGAGGTGTTAGTTTCCCATGAAAAGAAGGACACTCATGGAGAAAACTGTCATCAATTCTGAGACGAGAGAACAAATCCTCTTGGCTGATACAAAATCGTCTATTTTGAATTTGATATTTTATTTATGGCCTTTAGGAATCTAAAACTCTGGCCGGGCTTGGGCAGGGGAAAGGATTCGGGAAGGTGTCGGGTTGTCGCGTAGAACTGTTCAATTTTGGCACAGCAATAAGTTGTTCCTCATTTCCAAATGAAATGACTATAGAAAGACGTTATTTGGGTTTTAGGCCACCCAGAACAGGCGATTTTATATTTCATTGGCAACACTAAAGTCGGCATGGGTTGCCGTGGTCCAAATGTAACAAAATTTGATTTAGGTGTGTTTTGACATAAGACAAAAAGAATAAGAGGGTATGCGTAAAAAAAAAAAAAAAAAAGAGTGACTTTCAAATTTTTGGGGTACCCTATTCGACATTGCAAGAAAATCCGAAGTGCAATGGTATCCTTTGGAAGAAACAATTATAACAACCTTTTCATGAAGAATTTTGTTGAAAAAATTTAGATCATTAATTAAGTTCGAATATATCTTCCACTTACACTGCAATATGTTTCGATATTGCATTAGACTGGTAAGATTGATAAAGGGTTAATAGCTAGTTTTGTTTGTAGACTGTGCTCTGCATGGAAGTGAGTTTTTATAACTACATTGATGACGAGATTGTATTTAAACGTATCAAATCGTACAATTCCTTTTCTGTCGGTCTGATCTGACAAATTTCCTACAAATTATTTTGTGTCCGACAGATGTCAGAAAAGACTTTGCATAATTAACTCTTGCAGATGAATACGTTCTTGACACATCATGAACAAGTATTTAGCTATCTTTTTAAGTCTATGTTATCTCTAAGTACTGCCACTAAATACGTTAAATACCTCTCGCACAATACCAAAACAATACAACTGTTTCAGCATGACTTCCAGGTATTTCAACGCAGCAAAGATTTAAGAACGGCAACATGAATACAACTGTGAAGAGAAAATAATAAGATGTAAACATTTTTATTTACGTTACATATCATCAACCTGGAACCAGAAGGTACTATGTCCATTTTTAGGAAAAAATGGAGTTAACGCTGCAGTCAAAGACCTTGTACTGAAAAGCATCAACCCCGAATATATAATCTCAACAAACGACCTCCAAATGGTTAGAAATGTTAAAAATAAAATGAATTTATACAGACTTCAAATTTTAAAATTTTGTTTTTCTCAAAACTAGCAAAAGTGGACATAGTACCTGCTGGTTTCAAGGTAAATAAATGCTATATACTGTGTAAGTGAATTGAGAATTACTTAAAAAGATAAAACAAAAACTATTGATAGAAATCACTGACGTTTATGCCTGATATCAGTAGTCAAAAATTGCTATACCTACTACGGTACAGCAATAATATACAGGCCATGTATATGTATAAACTCAAATTTAGCATTTATTTAGTGTATTTATTTCTAAAATGTTTACAGTTAAATCGAAGTATAATAAAAACAAACGTAAAGTAAAAATTTTATAACTCTGTAGCCAGATGAATTTTCTTCATAAACAAAGTAACATACAAGGAAACTCGACTGCTCCTGCAGAACGATCCTGTGAGTTACAACCCTCTCACTTCCTACTCTATTCTAGCCAAATCTGCAGCATAGGTGTTGAATAATGAAAATTAATACTCCATTAGCATTGCTCTAATTTAATCAGATGTTTCAAAATTATTATTTAAACGTGTGGGACAATATTTTGCTCACTTTGGGGGTATTTTTTTTTTCTGATTAAATGCGATTGTCAAGGGATTCGCTGCGCTGACAGGGAGGTGGTAGACTACAATGGTATGAAAATCTATTTGTTTTTCTTTGTGTCAAAGCAATGTTTGTACATTTTTCATTAACACCTTAGATTCAGAATAACGGAAGCCATGTCACAGAAACCAATTTAAATAATCATGTTGAATGTATATTGAAGCGAAAATTTCCGCCGAACTTCACAAATCTAAATCGTTTTCAAATGAACTTGGACTTACAACAGATGTTTCAAAATAAATGAATTATTATTCTTTCTACGTATTAAAATACATTCCTTGAAGAAATATCAAAATAGTACTTCCTCTCACTACCTAACAAAAGTTTAATAATTTAAACTATGAATGAGATACGTACATCTCTTACTTAAACACCTTCACAATGCCACACAATGACAAATTTTAACACAATTTTAAGTATATATCAAAAAGCCTTGTTTAGTAATTTACGATGCCACTTCTAAGAAAAATACAGTTTGCGTTTTTGAAAATTGTATTAATATTAGAGGCTAAAGTGAAAGAGAAAACTATCTCTTAAATACTTCTATGAAAGATTTGATAACTTACAGACATAAGGACAACTGAAATATTATACCTGTATCATATATGTTACGATTATTACATAACATCCAAGGAGTAGATATAACATTTGGGATCTGTTTGTTTGATCAATCCACATTCTAATATCAGTCTTTACAAAACTATGTGTCTGCGGTGGTGAATTAGATATGTGGTTGGGTTTTTCATGATAACGATATATTTTTTTATATAATCTGAAATTCACAAATTACGTGAGTGCGACTGACCCAATTACAACCAGATTTCTTATCATCATAGAGGGCATTACTATCAAAATTGTGGGTACATGAAAATAGTGTGGTAATGTAGTATTAGAAGGAGGTGTGAGAGTATCAGTAGCAGACGTAATAACAATGTAACAGTAGTATCAGTTACAGAGCTAGTAATTGTTGTTTCGTTTGATTTTATAGCAGTAGCAGCGCTATTTAAGCACTGCTTTTGGATGTTTTTATGCATGTATCAGTTAAGCACGAAAATTTAAAAAGCAAAAAGAACACAAAATTGAACTGTAAACTTTTCTAGTTTAAATATTCATTAACTCAATTAAACAGTTAAAACGATTTTTTTGTATAGAAAAGTATTTAAAGGTTTGATTCTACTTACATGTTTTGAATTGCACACAGGACTATTGAAAGTCGTGAAAGAAAGCGTCAGAAGCCACAATTCTAGTCTCAGCACTCTAGCATCTATGTTGGAACTTTGTGCTTACCTGCAAATAAAAGTAGTAAATATTAATATCAATAACTATATTTCAAGCATCAGCATTAGGCTTATATATCAAATAGAGAAAATTAAATCTATAATTTATTTATAAAATATAACAACGTTTTCTGCGGTAAGGAAAGGTATAGGAAAGAAAAACACATATTACGCATCTATTTTGCGCTGCAAAGAAATTTAAGGATATTTTCTTGACACATAAGAAAATAGAAACTTTACTAAAGGACAAATTACTCCTAAATGAAAATAATTAATTAAGCTAATCAAATTATGCCATATTATTCAGAACAATATTTTAAACATTTATTATTTTGTTTCAGATGTTCGACACACTGACAGATCCGTCAAAGTTTTCTTGTAAAACCAATGCAATATTCTTGTTCTCTTTCACTTAATAAAAAGTTTCGTTTACCGAAATAACGTGGTATTTCATAGGTTTATTTTACTTTAGCTGCTAAATAAATACATACTTCTCTTCAAGTTTCTACATTCAAATTTTTGTTAGTTTATTTTTGTTATTTTGTGTGTTTGTGTGTTTACTTCATTGTTGTAGTTTACCTACTGATTGCGTAAAGAAATTAATTTAAGTCAATGTTAAACAAATATTCAACGCAGATAACAGAATGTTTAGTTAACAAAATATAATTCAATTTACAACACCAGGATAATGTTATCTACTAATGTCTTAGAGCAAAGTATGGAAAGAATAAATACAATTTCATGATTTAATAATGTATTGGAGAATATGAATATGGGAAGATCGTTGTCAAAGTCAGATAAATTCATTTCTTTCAATTTTAATGTAGTGAAAAGTTTACAAAACCGGGTAGTCTTATCAAATCAGATACTATTTTTTTCCTATAACGAATGCTGCTATCTGTAGTCAAGTCGCGGTACTAGTTCAACGCATGGGCAATTAAAAATGAACTAGAAGCGAAGCATTTTTTTTAAAACGTTGAATTTTATGTTTTAATTTGAACCATGTGTGCAGCTTGTATCCAGAGCAGTGGTTTTCAATCGTCGGTCCGCAAATTTGCTGTACCGGTCCTCGGTTAATTAATATACTCAACTATTAACATTCATTTTGTAGCTTTCGACACCCCAACATTGAGTTTAAAGTTCACATTTCATTTCCAAAACAACTGGAATATGAAAATGTTTTGGCAACCTTTTACGGTAAAGTCAAATAAACCTTTAATTTATTGGTATCCTTCCGGTCCATGAAATATCTCTCTTATGGTTTGCCGGTCCGTGAGTGTAAAAAGGTTGAAAAGCACTGATATAGAGAACCAATTTCGAAAAATTAAATATTGCATTCTTTAGCTTCTAAATAGTACGTTAACGTTTAAGTTTTTTTTTTACCGTCCAGTGGAGTCCAAAGAAGTCATTTTAATTACATTTTCTCAGCGTCGGGTTAAACTGTGTACGAAATATCATTACAATATTTGTTAGAGAGAGAACTTTTCCTGCGGGAAAATATTTGTAAGAAGCGACTTTAAATTGCACACAGCCAAACTTTTAAAACTTGCGAACTGCGTTAGGCAAAATGGAAAAGTTTAAAACTATGTTACAATGAAAGGTCATTATTTTAAGGTTTTACGTCATGTAATTTTTATTTTATGTAATACGAAACGTTATTTCACGGTTGAAGAGGCTGCATAATCCCTCTTAAAACTCCACACATACAAACATTTTACACTTCAGATAAAATGAAGTAAAACTTTGCAGGCGAATAAAAGACGTCTAATAATGGTACAACGAAACTTCCATAAGATTTGAGCCTAATGGATTTACTACCAATAAAGGATAAAATATCCTGTATTACTGGCAGGGTTGCTACCTGTCCCGCATAATACGGGATTATCAATAGGAAATTCACACATATTTTTTTTTCAACATATCAATGATTTTATCAAATGAACCCCGATGGACAATTCTCCAACTATTTACTCATGTAGACTGGCGAGCAGACTCTGTCCTCGTTCCCAGACTACAACAATTCCGGCGTATAATACTCATGTCTTGTGTTTACTCTAGTTCAGGGGTCTTCAATTGCTTCCTCCTGAGGACCTTTTTTAAAGGCATGCTTTTCTTAAAGAAATTTTACTAGAAGATTAAAAAAATGGTTTATGCATGACTAAAACGAGAAGCATGAGGCGCTCTCCTATATACAGTAACTTTATAAATTACTGAATAGGCGCACCCGCTGCTTTTCTTTATAGTCATGCATAAACAAAATTATTTTTCCTTTTTATTGCGAATTGTTTAAGAACAGTCTTTAGAAAGTATTTTATTATTTTTTTTCGATTAATTTCGGTGTTCCTAAAGTGTTCTGCAACCAGGCAAAACCCAACATCCTTGCAGGTTAGTATTTATTTTAGGATAAAGAAGTCCATATTAAAAAAAATATATTAAAATTTGCATTTAAAATACATAAATCTATATAAATATATGAATGCAACACTGGAATATTGTATTGTCACTCGACTTACGTCGTTGTGCAACATTTCATCATTGTATGACATCGGGAAATGAATTAAATTAATGTTGTAAGATTTGAGGACACCACGAACCATTGTGAACTAAAGAAAACAATGTAAAAAAAGGCCTTGGTTTCACATATACTTAATACACTAGAAAAGATAAGACAGTAAAGCGAGTTGCTATAGCTCTGCTGGTAGCGCTTTGGCTTCGTATTCGGCAGGTCCTAGGTTCTATACCAGCAGCCGATCATTTTGACAGGTTTTTCCTCAGTCAAACCATGCCCATCCCGGTATGGTATTTTCAAATTCGGCTCCGCCAAACTCCTTTCCGCATCCTTGCCCTACCTTATCCCGGATTGAGCCGTAGATGACTATGAAGGTGATCAATAAATTAAAACCGGGCGATTATTGGTTCCTCCGTTTAATTTTGTGGAATTATTAGAATAAAAATAAAAAGTAAACACGGATAAATTAGCATTAATGCACATTATATTTATATGCTTTTGTAAATTTGAACTAGTTAAGTGTATACATTACATTGAGAACATTACTCTTGACATCGTAGCTACCCAGGGTTGAGCCGAAGACCATAAATAAGTTCAAATTCGTAGTAATCTCTGTAGGTCAGAGTAAAAAGACTTCGGGGTCCGGATCTGAACCGGGGTACACCATTTAAAGTACCTTGCTCTAGTTGATAACCGATACCAATGCCAAATGCGATTAGAAAATTGAAATATCCATTTCCCGGCCGCCAGTGTTTTCTTCAAGTGTGAGCAAAAAGTTTCAAATTGTGCGTGTGATGCAGGGTTTAACTAGTTACTTTCAATTTAGGTTATTTGAGAATTATCCATTATTTTTTCTGTATTATCTCGCATTTTTTGCTAAGTGTCCCGTTATTTATTCATCAATACTAACTACTGATATAGTCTACGTCAATTCCAATTCTTTTTCAAAACACTTAGATAATTTATCCTTTAATATGCCTGAATTAGAAGTTCTTTACCAGTATCTGGAACCATGTTTAGGTAGCCAATTGCAGCTCTAAATCGAAAGAGAATTGAATGTCCTTGAGTTAGTGCTTCAGTTTTAAAATATATGGAAGTCTACAATAACACATATAAAGAAGGAGCCTGAATCCATTCACGAAATGCAGCCTTTATTAACCGAGGGATTTGAGTAGACGACAACTAGCAGAAATTTCAACCATAATTTTACCACCTATAGATACTCCCTTAACGGCTCTACGCATTTCCGGTATTTTAATTCTGATTATTACAATAGCAGAGACGATAGTCAAATCTGGAATCCGGTTTCCAGTTCCGACTCGTCAGCCACTATTTTACCGGTCTCTTGTCTGTCCCTTCTTGTTACTTTTTGTTTTATTTATCTGTGAGCAGGGTACAGATCTCATTTCTTTTTATACCCATCTGTACAGCTTACACACTACACAGGTCATATTTTAAAACTGCATGCTAAGGCGCTAATTATTTTTGTTGTGTACACCTGTTGTGTCGTTATCTTGTTAGTCAACACATATTCTAATAGTCCTTTACAACGTTACCAGAAGAATGATGGCGTAGAATTGACACATCTCTGGGATCTCATACTTTTGATAGTTAATCATTTTGGTACAGGGAAATTTGACCAAGGTGGTTTAAACCAGGTGTTTTTTTTAAAATAATTCGTGTAAGTAAACCAAAAAGATCTAAGCAAAAATTCTAAATATTCTTTTGTTCTAATAATGTTTAGTATTGATAAAATACACTGATTTTTTACGTACAAGATTTTTGCTTATAAAAAACTCAGGAAACTGAATTTATTGCAATCAAAAGTATTTGCTGTATGTATATGTATGGGTGGTTCAGAGCCAGAGTGACCTCAAATCTGTATTTACTTCTTTTATTCACTTGTGCAGTTGTGTATCTTTTTACTCTTCTGAAGTGACTCTCAATAATTATATTCACAAATACGCAAGGTCAGTATAATGTATTTATATCAGGTGTCCTCCGTGGATGAGTCGATAGACTCATTGTATTTGTGTTGTCGCGGGTTCGACTCCAGGTGGAGGACAATTTCTCTCAGGTTCAAACCGAGTAGTGTTTCGGATCCCACTTTAAGCTGTGGCTGTAGGCCCCGTTCTTCATAGACCCGTTGCTGCATAAGGACATTAACGAGAAACAAACTTATTTCTATCCATATATGTAATATAAATAAATAAAGCAAATGTATTTAAACCAAATAAAAACTTAAAAATAAGCATGTTTTTTGCCAACCCTGATTTTCTCTCAATTTCAAAATTTGTGACTCGCTCAGTATAATCAAAGGCGAATCGAGGGGTGTTGGAACTGCTCCTGCGAACAGAGCGCCACAATTTAAAAGCGGCAACCACTTCGGGTGCTAGTGTATCGTATAAGTTGGAAAAATTAAATTACTATTTATGAGGCGCATGGAAAATTTGGAACATAGTGCCGATTGCCTTAGAGACTAATCTGTAACGTTTCAATAGACTATGACAACTAACACAAATTAAAAGAAAGCTTGATTTTTGAAATCATATTATATTTAATTTAATTATGTATTTTTATTTATATATGATGTCACTACAGAGTTAGTAATATAAAACGACTTTTATGCAATGTGTTCGTTTGATAACAGGTACAAGCGCTTGGGTAATAAATGGTGTGTTTTCTTTTATAAACAACCAAATCACGAAAAGCCCAATTAGTATGAAAATGTTGTGCATATTTTTGCATTTGACAATTGAATTAACAGTAATTACTAAAGTTCAAAGTTCGATGTTCTGATCGATAAACTCCGAAATACTGCATATTTAGTGTATATTTTAACTGGGGTTATCAGGAGTAATAGAAAAGAAATAAACGGCTATTGAAATACTCTAAAAAAATATACATGCTCTGGTTATGTTCAATAAATTCCCTCTAGATGGTACTGAGTCGGAGAAAACGACGCATAAAATAATTTTATCGTAAGGTTAATCAGTCAGTGCTTAAGCACCAGTAATTTTTCAGGGTTTTTCCTCAGTTATATCATGAAAATTTAGGATAGTATCTACTAGTAGGCCCTGGCCGATTACCTTACAACCTCTTCTTTCTCACATTATCCCGGCCTGAGCATGAAATACTTAAAGGCCATACATAAATTCGAATCACATTTGTCACTTCAAAAATAAAAATGAATGATTTAAGGCTACAATAGTAAAAACCTACTTGTCAGACAATCTGTGAAAACAATACACAAAGTTATAAAAATCGACTTTTTCAGAACTTATTTCAAATAAAGATGGATTAGACTCTCCCCATTATTATTGTATTGTTGGAATTAATTTATAAAAAAATCCCAGCTTCTTTTTAATTTTATATTTCATATTCTGAGCTTATGTAAGAAGCGGATTGAACTAATGGTCATCGTCGTCTGAACATTTCATTTTTTCAAATTTATTTTTATTTTGTCTTGCCATAGAAATGTTAAACCGATCATATGAGAACAACACCATTGCCCATATTATTGTAGACTGCAAGAAGTATTAACTTGAAAATAAGAGCGGTACATAATCTGTACGCAATAAAAATGATGTCACTCCTTGCTCTATCAATAAGCACAAAAGACCGAACTTTAAAAGAAGCACATTGTTGCAAAACCTTCTGTTGTAGAATATTATATTAAACACTGAAAAAGGCTTTGGATTGTTATTCCTGAGGTCACAAGAGTTTCTCTCAATACAACATACCTCTCTGCCATACCTCTTGTTAATATTTGCTGTTGTCGTTCTAATATTTATCTGAATGTTCAGCACTCCTGCTTTATTTAACACTATCGTTTTATATGTTATTGTGTCTAACAACTAAATATGTGAGACAGTGAGATTTCTGAAACATTTGATATGTTAATAGCTGAATATTTGCAGTATTTGGGTGAATAATCTTTATATATACTTTTTTACATTCTTCACTGGAGATGGCAATAGTTCCGTGCAGCTGATGTCTCGAATCGCAAACCTCAACAAATTTCCCCATGTATCATTTGTTGTTAGGGGATTGTAAAAGAAAAATTGTTTTTTAATTAAGATAGCTTAATTCAGTCATTATCGTTTCCGAAGAAAAGATTTACAACAAAATTGTATAATGTCGTATTTATATACAAGTCTTTTATTTATAAATATTTTACATACACTTATCGACTTTAAGGGTCGAATCAGTACTTGATGTCTATAATTATGATTATAAGTGTGAACTATTTGTTTGGACACTTTTTAATTTATTCAAAATAGATGTACACTTTTTGTTTAAAAAAAAAGAAAAACAAGAGTCACTGTCCGAAATTAAGACATAGTTCAAACGAAAAGGCAAATATTCGTTTATACACTGTATTGCACTTCAGTATTCAAAGTTGATTCGATAAAGGTCAAACAAGAAAGAGCGCGTTATTCTTAAAATGCCGCACGAGTAACTTTTTTTAAATTTAATTTATAGAATCAGCTAAATTATTCTCAATGAGAGAAGAAGCTCGTATTGGGGTTATGTCTCTATCGTTTCCTGTTGGAATCCCGGAATGCTAAAAAAAATTCTTTTCTTTCCTTTTTTTAAATAGTATTTTCAAAATAGGTTGGATAATTTTAGGTAGAAATTATAGAGATACAATATAATATTTTTATAATTTCCTTAGTTAATGATGTTGTTGCAAGGATGGGTACTTTATATATTCGAGATATGTCATTTTAAAGCGTCAGGAAATTAAAAATTTTGTATAACGTTTTATGAGATATAGAAAAAAAATAGTATTCATCTTCTTTATTTTTTACTTTCAGATCTTTAAGCAATGTTAAGTGGTTTTTAAAGAAAACAATTACTTAGCACTACTCATAAAGCCTATAGTTTCTTTCGCAATGCAAATGAAGTTTAAAAATATATACTTTCTTTCGTGTGTTATTTTGAAAACAGTCTCTACAGGGCTACACCCTCTCTCCCCAGGCATGTGCATTACAGACGTGTATTTCGGAAGCATTAAAAAAAATGGCTAAAAACTTTTTTTTTTGTTTACCCGTTCAAAGCGTAAAGGCGTTATTTGGGAATATATCGTATTATTTAGGTTTTAATGATCGTTAGAAGGGGAGTGATCGTAGGTATCATAGTTAAACTAGCTCCCACTGTTCTACTGAGGATGTGAAATACTTTCTATATTTCGTCTGGGCGAGAAAACAGTCCATTAATTCTGTGTATTCTATTTACTTCTTGTGCACTAAGGATGTTTACAATATGTTGGAAAATGACGGCGTAAGAATAGAAAGTCTGTTGAGATCAGTGGTGCCAGATGGCCTACGATGAATTTCTCTAGTAAAACACCAAAAATTCTTTTTTTTTTTCGAAGAAAATTCTCTATGTCTAAATTTACTACTACTACTAATTCCTTCTGTTGCTACTAGTGTAACTTGATCTACCTCTACTATTGCAACAGCTAATATTGTTCAAGGACGTTTCAGGTGCGTCCGAACCCCCCCCCCCCC
>JAGDQP010015151.1:0-43434 GCA_022664845.1 Lepisma saccharinum | reverse complement strand
GTTGGTTGGAAAAGTCCAAATCAAGACTCAAGGGGTTACCAGGACAGTTAAGAACTCGTCATTGATCAGAAGTATCCTCTTTTCATGTTATTATTCTTAGAAAGAAACACTATAGCATTTATTAAGCACATTTTGGATAGAGGCACGTGTGGAGTATCGCTATCGTGCTGGACTTCTAATTTGAAAACCTGGGTTCGATTCCCCACCAGCCAGTTTCTTTTTCGCGTACACTGAAGTATTCAAACAGATATTCATCTCCGTTGTGGAGACATAAAGAATCATTGGTCAGAATCCGAGTAAACAGTATGTGTGTTGTCTATCATAATGATAATATACTTTTCAAGTTTTTCATTGATTTTTCTCTCTTCCTCTATTTCTTGATGTATTGTTATCGTGTCTTCACTGCTTCTTTCTCTTTTTCTTCTTCTTCCTCTCTCTATTCATGCTTATTTGTTCTCTTGTTTTACACACATACTCTCTGTGCGTGTTCCACAGCTAAATCCGGGCCACTTTCAATGACCCGGTGATAGGGCCTGACCCAAACATAAGTGACTCGGTAACCCGATTGACCTGGTCTGGATAATCTATTTTATTGGGAATTTCGACGTCGTATCTTTCGCGTTCTCGGGGTAACATTTCCGATGCTGGTCATCCCTGAAACAAACACTTTTCAAACGCAATGAAATAATTAATATATCTTCTTCATCCTCCGGGTTATCAGATCTACATCGATTCACCGTGTCAGAATACGTTCAAATCTTAAACCTGATGACACAGTCCAAAACCTGACCAGCATCCTCCAACAGCCGGTGACCCGTTTCAGCTCTGCCGCGTTTATTCCATCTGTGCGAATTATTATAAACACTAGTTCATTAGTGTTTTAATTATTAAAACGTTGTATTCACAATAGATGGAATCTAGAGTGGCATGTTCGGAACAGATACATTTTAAGATATGAGTAGAAAATTGCCCCTTTCTTTCGCTATTTCAAGAGAAGAATTATTTTTATATTAATAAAGCCAAAAATACGTTTCGATCCTATAATTTAATTTATGAACGTACCATTGAATGTGTTTCTTTTTTCACTCTTGAAATGTGCAACATGTGTATGTCTACTATGCCTATAGGAACATGCTAATATTGCTTTTGAACATTTGCAACTTTTCATTTTGATACAGTTTGGAATTATAATCTTGGCTCTCTCTGATAGAAACTAAGCAGACAAATTATCATCCATTCATGTTATTTGTATGCTCAATTTACATTAGTAGGCTGTAATGGAAGGCATGGCCTATGGTATCTATTGGGTTGGTTACAATCAGTGATTCGATCAGACCCGGTCTCTGTGAGGGGTGTCAGCCCCAAATCCTCGAGAGTATCCCCAACTCTAACATTTTTTCGCGGTTAAAATTGAGAGAAACCGTGCAAAACTCTACGTCCACCCTCCCAATTTTCACTTACACCCCCAAACTGAAAATCCTGGCGGAATCTCTGTTTACAAAGTATTCCGAACCAGTATGTTTAATAAGACCTATCGAATTTGCAAACGAACCACGCGCAAATAAACATATGTGTTACACTTTTGACATTATCCTAGATGTGTCTCGAAACTCTGGAGTTTCACTGGAAATCATGAGTATTTAATCCGACCATCAAGTTTGGTCTCCATTTCGAAAGTGACTGAATGAATATTTGAAACACCCTTTATATATTCGAATAACCTTAAAAAATATAAAATCCAAACCTCATTTCTGTCTTGCTGTTAGATTTGATTTGTGGGGACTGAACTTTATACTGTGGGAACCGAACTTAATCTTTTTTACTACGTTTAAATTCCATAGTTTTAACTGTATTTCTTCTTCTTCTTCTCTCTCCCCCTTTTCTCTCTCTCTCATTTCTCTTGTTATGTGTAACAGACATCCATCGGTTTCAGTGTTTCATTATATGTTTAAATTTCTCCCTCCATCAACTTATGTATATTGATTATTCTTTCTTTTATTCTCGCTTTAATTCTTTCATTTTATCGATACTAATACATGTCTATTTTTAAAAAAAACGTGCTCATAATGTTTGCTGATTTCAGTACGGGTGACACGAAGGAAGGAGAAAGGGGGTCTGTTTACCAGACACGATTATGAGATAAGAAGGTGCCATTTGGATTGCCTAGCTGCACGGCGTTCTCTGTCATTATTTTTTTGATGCGAAGTGTACCAGCCAGCATAACCTGGCACAGCAGGTTATGCTTTGAAGATCATACCGAGACACAAATATACGTGCGCCAATTAGTAAACTGTTGGCTTATTTTAATCAGTATTTCACCTCTACTCATTGCGAGAGGCTGCCCCTTGGTGTTGCGTGAGACACCTCGCCCCTTGGAAGTTCGAGAGTAGTGATCTCTTAGTGAACACGAGAGAGCTATATTCTCTTGCTGAGTCGAGAGAGTTGTGCACTCTTGGTATATGCAAGAGGTTGAACCTTGGTTTTCCGAGGAATCCCATCCTTTTGGGAAATGCGAGAGATTAAACTCGATCTCTTTGATTATTCGAGAGATCAATCTACTCTTGTCGAGAAATTACCCGTTGGTACGGAAATCTCTTGTCATTGTAAGAAGTCAACGTGGAAGCACAACCCCGTCTTTGGGGAATCCCTCGGTATGATCTCGTCATCAGATGAAGCAGTGTTGTCGTGTTTCTGGGTATCTTGAAGGTGGAATACCATCGACGTCAGTCAGTGGTATATTGAAAGGAGTTTCCAGTGAACGAAAAAAAATCCGGAGTGGATGACTCAAAGGAAGAGATGCTTGTCAAGAAAACTAGGCACAAGATGGTAAATAGGAGGACATGTGGCAGATACAAACGTTCGCGCAAATACAGGAAAGCTACATCGATGGAGGTGAAGCACTCAATTAAAGAAGAATCTACAGATGAGCCCGACGAAAACGGGTATTCAGGATCAATCAGTTCTAGTTTGTCATCTGTAGACGATGATCGGCAGAAGAGATATAAATGCCGATGCCCAACCGAGGATGGTACGCGAAAAAAAGGACAAACAACGAAAGTTCAAAGGAAACGAAAATCTCAATGTTCAGTTGACAGAACTTCGTTCTTTCACTAACTACGCAGAGACGAGAGGAGATATTTCAGCGAAGTCTTTCATTAATCAGTTCGGAAGAGAGGCATTATTGGTCGGGATTTCTCGCAGCCAATGGATACAGATACTGACTTTCGTATTGAGAGGACAAGCAGAATCGTGGCACCAGTCTAAGTTTTGATACGTTTGAGAAATATGAAACTTTCCGCCTTCATTTCCTACAATATTACCATTCGGAGAATATAACGAGTGCACGATTTGCCCAGTTGAAAACAACTTGTTATAACGGGATATACGACGGAAATTTGGAAATGTTCGTGGCAAGTCGGTACAATCAGATGCGGGAACTGGATAATTGGAGTTTGGAAAACAAATAAACAATTGCCTTGTATCTCTGTTACCAGGATCTGTTCGAAAATTGTTTACTGCAATGAGCCATCTCACGTTACTGAAAGTGCTGGACGTTATCAGAAAGTTGGAGGTGATTCCTGATTAGCTAAGGGAACGTAATATACAGCCTTATAGGAAAAATGACGATGAAAACCCCAGGAAGCAATTAGTCAAGACAACGCCAGTAAATGAGTTAGGGACAAGGTCCAACACAGAAAAAAAAACAACCCGAGCGTACACAAGCATGGGATAATTACCGGAGACCATCGAGGGGAAATCGGAGAAAGATACGAAAATACGACTGTCGTAGAAGAGGATCTGACAGAGTTCAAAGGAAGAAGTGACCTAAGTGGTGGAGACATGGTTCGGAGGGCGACAGCGTATCTAATGAAGAGCCTGCTCCTGGTTCAAGCGGACGATTTGAAGAAAGAGCCAATAATGAACCGGAGGAACCAGAAACAAGATAAGACCCCGGACCTGAGGGTCAAAGGGACCAGCGGTCAACGTATTGAAAACAGGGATGTAGTAGACAATCTGTTTCCTGTAAAACTTATAAATAAGGGTTCAAATGTATCATATTAGATATGAATGTGTGAGTGAAAGTTATTGGTACTGGAGTGTGAATGTGAGAAGCATGAATGTCGACTGGAGGAAGAGACCCGCAGAAGGATGAGGATGAATGTAATTCCCATGCGAATACAGGGTATCGCCGTGGATTGTCAGGTAAATACAGGTGCGGATGTAACTTTGTGCTCGGAAGCTTTATGGAAACGCCTGGCCCAAATATACCCTGAATTATCTAAACGGTCCCGGAACGATATTAAGTTGATGGATTTCTCAGGAGTATGGAGGGCAACCATTCAAGGTACAACTTGTCTCCCATTTGTGGCCATTGATATTTCAGTTCCTCACGAAACTCTGATTGTAAAAGGTTTAAATCAAGATATAATATTAGGTAGAGATTGGCTTACCAGTTATGATTTCAAATCTGGCACTGTTATACTGAGACAGGAGGATCCACTGTAATAATAACTATGACACCACGAAGAACTGTTGAAAACAGCGAAGATAATCAATCGGTAGGAGAACTATAGAGACGGTTCAGCAGAGGAAAATATATGTGGTGTAGAGGAGGCTTGGAGATGGCCCGAAGGATAATGCAACCTAGGCGGCGAGCGTAGAAATGTGGAAGCTTAGCCTCTCGCCAGTTATGGGATTCGATAGACGCAACCGGTGGAAGAAGATAGAGTGCTGGATATAGGAATATAACTCTATCGATAGAACCCACTCATGAGACTGGATTCCAGAGGACATGCGCGACGGATGAAGAAATAGACACTGTAGTCACTTCCACTAATATCTCACTCGAAGAACAAACAGCTTTGCGGGCTCTCTTGAGAAACCATCGTAAGCTATTCACTAATTATCCAGGTCGCATACGTGGCTTCACGTATTACATAGAAGTTTATATTGATCAAGCAATCACGAAAAAGTTGTAGCCGATCTCTATATGTCATCGACCTCAGGCGAAGAAGAAGATAAAAGAATGGCTAAATTTGGGGGTTATCAAATCAAACTTATCCCGCATAACCATCCAATGGTCGTAGTTACAAAACAGGAGCCCCGGGTAATAAGTATTTGCCTCAGCCTGACGGCTTTAAATTAACATACACGTCTACTACATTTGAAAGTAGAAAGTATTGAGGACCTGTTGGCGAGACTAACCGGAAATACTTCCAGCTCATCACTGGATTTAGTGAGCTCATATTTACAAGTTAATTTGGACACCAAGTGTCAAGACGTGGTTTCGTTCACTTTAGAGGGTCGGATGTACTAGTAAGTGATTTCTTTTGGATATCGGAATAGCGGAGCAAGTTTGATGGCTGCTTTATAGCATGCTCTTGGGGTGGAGATACTGAATCAAATCTTGGTGTATTTGGACGACGTGTATGTGCCTGGAAACAATGTACAAAACCATCCTAAGCTGTTAGATAGTGTTAGGTAAACTTAAGACCTCAGCAGCGACGATTAATTTAAAGAAATATAGGTTTCTTACATCACTTGTCAAGTTCTTGGGATTTATGGTGACCCCTGAAGGCAACCACAAGGATACTGACTACGTGCAAAAGAGTGATGAGTTAACGGCATCTTCGAACTTTAAAAGCCTTCAGCGGATATTAGGTTTGTTGAACTGGTGTGAAAAATTGCTGGATGAGTATGCTGCTAAAGCACAGCCATTGTGCGACTTGTTGAGGCAAGGGAAAAGTGGAAATGGCGCTTTGAACATAGTTAATGTTGGAGTCGATGAAAGCGGAGATGAAACGTAAAGTCATGGTGGCATATCCCGATTGGGATAAGGAATTTTATAGAATCATCGACTCTTCATTAATTAGTACTGCAACAATCTTGTATCAGCAAGATCAGAAGCACAAGAAGGTGCTGGGATTCGTAAGCAAACTGTTGAGACATTGTGAGAAGCAGTACACGGAATTGGAAATGTCGGACGTCGAGTTGAGGTGATAACCTACCATCAGTCCCTTGTCCAGGCCGTGACGAAATGGAGAAGTTGGACGTGATGGAGTCAGGTGATAACCGACCATCAGACCCTGGTTTAAATGCACCATCTCCGCTCCTGGAACAAGAGATTTTACCGATGGCAATTGGAGTTACAATATCTTGATTTAAGGGTAACCTATATTCCTGGAGCTAAAAACCTTGCTGCTGATGCCATGTCCCGAGCAGAAAGCCAAGGAATACAGGAAGTTTATCGAGTGCACGAGACACAATTGATACTTGGAGTAATATGAGATGTTACATTGAATGACTGGAGAACGGAACAGGCAAACGATTCGTAGAGGAAAAATGTATACCTGGACTTGACCAGGAATATCAGCAGGATAACAGTGGGAGCAGTAAAAATATCCACAAGTATTACAAGTTAGAGAATGGAATCTTGTTAAAAGAGTCTTCCACAGACCTCATAAGTGGATAATCATGGTGCCTTCCTCGCCGCGTGCTCGCGTTTTAAAAAGTTACCATGACGATCATGGTCATATCGGTGTTAGGAAAACATCATCCTCTATCCTGGAATGCTTCTTTGGGAATCAGTCATGCTTGACACAAGAAACCATATAAAAGACTGTCTGATATACCTTAAACATAAAGCAGATACCCATCCACCGGCCAAACTGATGGAAAGGATTATAATGGAAGGATCCAGGGATATCCTGTCGGTGGACACTGTGGGAAATTTACTACGGAACAGTGAAGGATATGAGTATGTCTGTACGTGCATGGACGAGCATACAATGTACACTTTTGGGTATCCATTACGTAAAGTTACTGCGGCCGCAATTATTCGGAGTATGGGAACCTATCTCATCCATCTAGGGTTACATACGAGGATTCTGTGTGCTAATGGTCCCTGCTTCATCACGAAGAAATTCCAGGCTGCTATGAGGAGTCGAAGAATCATTGTGTCACACCACGCCATACCATTCCTAGTCGAACCCTGTCATAGGATACATCGTGAGATGAATAGGTTGTGGATGTTGTTTTGTGCGCAAGAACATACGTAATGGTATTGGCATTCGGTGGACATAATCCTCTAACTGAATTACTCCCTGAGTGAAATCTGGAAATAGCGTCTGCCAAGCTACATCTGAATGTGGACACCTTATCCCCTGTCTGGCAACAACTGAGGCTACCTTCGACCAAGGAGGATGACAAGGCATGGCAGGATAAGCTCGTTATGGCCGATGTTCAGCGTAGGCAAGCAGCTTTGAGGAGAAAGAAGAAATGACAAGACGCACATCCGGGAGGACCAATCATTTAAGAAGAACTAGTGTTCGTAATGAATCATGAACTCAGTAACACCTATCATAAACACTTCAAAAAGTTATGCAACCTATATCACGGACCATATGTGTGTGTGGATAAACCTAGCCGGAAAGTTTTTGAACTTATGGACGAATCGTTGGCAAGGTAAATATCGACCAATGTAAGGTGTGTTACCCCATGCATAAGCAAGCAAAAAGACATAATTCACCTTGATGTTTGGCAGAGAATTCAGTTACAGAGTGTGCCTATGCAGATACCATAAACTTTGGAATCGGCGATCAAGGAGAATCATGACTCCTGTTGCTTGTATATTTTGTATAATAGTGAGGATGCCTGTTTGAATGTAAGTGTGCGTGGTGATGTTTGTTAGTGGAGTGTAAAACGCTGTGTGCGAAATGTATTTAAATGTATAAAGGATACACGTGATGGTCAACCGAGAGGAAAACGGTTTGAATTCGGAGCCCGTTCGGGGGCCACGGTAACAGACATCCGGTCACGCTTCTAGAGGAAGTAGCGGCAGTCGTCACTAGCGTGACCCACAGATGACGTACGACACTGCGAAATTTAGAAACTCGTGTTTTTCGTTATTAAAAATATAATATCAAGTAAAGGGACATACTTGATCATTGACAAGGACATTTTGTTAATTAATTATTTATAGTTTATGAATAATTAAATGTTGAAGTACAACGTTTGCTATAGTTTATTGTACCAGCCAGCAAAACCTGTCAGAGCAGGTTATGCTTTGTAGAACGTACCGAAGCACAAGTATACGTGCGCCAAACAGTAAGCTGCCGTTTTTTTAAATCAATACTTCACCTATACTCTTTGTGAGAGGTTGCATCTTGGTGTTGCGTGGGACACCTCGCCCCTTGGAAACTGGAGAGCAGTGAACTCTTGGTGAACACGATAGAGCTATATTCTCTTGCTGGGTCGAGAGGGTTGTGAACTCTTGGTATATGCGAGAGGTTGTTCCTTGGTTTCCCGACGGACCTCCACATGTTGGGAAATACGAGAGATGAAAGTCGATTTCTTTGATTATTCGAGAAATCGATCTACTCCTGTCGAGAAATTACCCGTTGGTACGGAAATCTCTTGTCCTTGAAACAAGTCAACGTGGAAGCACACTTTGTCTTTGGGAAATCCCTTGGTGTCATCTCGTCATCAGAGGAAGCAGTCTTGTCGTGCTTCCTGACCGCCTCCACTTATGATTTCCGCATGAGTTTATCAATTTAAAGAATTTCCTTTAGCGCTAATTACAGGTACATTTTGGTTCCCTTGATTTGGTTTTAGTGTTTATTTCTTTATTCCAGTTGTCTCTCTGCGTTTCTCCTTAGGAGTTTCCTTTCGCTCAGATCACAGTGCTGATATTTGATCTTTTATAATAGCTGCGCTACGGTCGTCGTTTCTGAACGGGCAAAAGTAGTAGAATAAGCCAGGGCAGCGATAATCCAATTGATCTTCCTTGTACTACGAAGGGCTGAAAGCACTTAAATAATGGGATAACATTGCTAACATGCCTTTTCAAAGACATCAATTTAACAATGACAAAAAAGCATCATTTAAATAGACGTTATCATCACAGATTATGGACACACTCAACGGGAAATAACAGTTAATTTACGAGTTTATAGCTTGACGTCTAATAGAATATTTGTTCTACAATATTTGATCTGTAATACGACCTCCTTCCGTGGAGAAACTGCCGAATCAAGAGCATGATCTCTAACGGAAGAGAACCGGACGGGTGGTTTGGCTGTCTGTGGCGGTAGGCTATAGGCTCGAAGGTCCCAGGATGGGCATACGTGTTGATTTTAACAGCTAAAGGGGAATCATGACGGGCCAAAGTCTAAAGTTATTAGAGTGCCCCATATAAAAATAAAAATAAAGCTTTCCGATGAAAGGGTCACGTTTCCCATAACAGCCTCTTACAATCCCTACGATGAGCGGCTATCATACCAACCGGAACATCTCCTACGAAAGAAACAATGCACAGCTGGGGACTTGTCTTCATCTGATTACGGGAGAGGCTGGCGAACTAAGCAATAGATCTCCGGCGAAAGAGTCAATTATTGGTTAGGAACCACTCTTACCCTGCAAAAGGAAAAGTAAATGGGAATAGAGGTATATTTTGTTTTGATACGAATACAAGCGACCTGCCTTGACAGGTTGTTACAGTAAGTAGTACAAATGTTTACATGTATTTATATAAAACTCGGAAGGCAGAATACGTATGGAATTGCAGTGAGAAACTATACTTGGTCCTTTTATCTGAATGACAGTATTCTGAGAAACATTGGCGAAATTCCATATATCCATTGAACTGTTCTACTTTCGATAGATTACACGCCAGAGAAGATTTCTTCAGCACGAAGGGAATGATATCCAACCACCGTCTGCTAAGAATTCCGATTGTGCTTGCTTCTCTCTCGAATTGAGATATGAACGATTTGACTGATAATTCATGCTGGTTAAGTAGTAAATGACTTAAAATCATGGAGTTTTAGGCATACTTTATCTTCTCGTCGACGAGAGATCTCTATTTAAATACATGTCTTTATGGCCGTAACACATGGTTCCTGAATGGGCTCCGTACCCTAGGTAATTTTAATCGGTGATATACCAAGGATACTTGAGTATGTGTTTATAATGATTAGTAAATATCAAGAAAATAAATAATCTGTAAGTACGCAATTCCTTCATAGAGACATGCCATATTTTACATATATATCAAAATTTCAAAGCCTTGATAAACTTGAAATATTAAATTAATAAGGTTTCCATGTGCGTATATAAATCTATGAATTCATTTTTAAAATTCTCATCAAAGTTTATTATTAGGTGTTGGACTTTCTTTCATTTTGGAGACTATTATATATTTTTTTAAATCTTAAACATGATAGTACTAAGTGACCATACGTATTTGAAGCTTTACCACGGATCATCACGAGGCTTCTGTGTGCAAGCTACTTTACTGGCCACAAAGTTACATAAACCGAACTCCTACTTGGCTTACATCAATATGTATATGACGCTGCTTCTACGAATGATGATTCACACTCTTTTAATGTTTAGTTATGAAAAGAATCGCGAGGAAAGAACGATATAATATCTCCAACAATACAACATACATTCCCAGACATATCGTCGTGATGGCAGCAACTTACATCTTCATGTTAATATTCACATTCTTAAGAAACATATATCCAGCGAGGAATGCTAAATCTTGAAATATATCAATGCTATTATTATCATTTTTCTTCATCCTAGAACCAACATGAAGAGGACACAGGTAGCTTCCCTCTTTAATATCCATCTGCAATCTGGCTTCACTCCAATTATCCTTGGAAGAGGTAGTAATCAGATACTGCCCTATAACAATGGAATAATTAATATCCGCTCGGGTAGTACACTGAAACTTCTCTGCTTGCCTCTGGTAGTCGGTCGAGGTAACTTGATTCGGCTCATTCTGAGTAGGTAACTCGAACAACTGCTGCTTCTCCTGAAGTGATGCTACCATAAGTCGAACTACTGTTAGTGCCTCGGATTGGGTGACGTGCCTTTCTTACATACGCTTTCTCCAGCAGGCCCCTCTTGTCTCTCTCTCGCCGACCTGACAAACATCGCAATGCTCTACCTTGTACTCTTCCTCGAATATATAATCTACAAGGCTATCGTCTTCAACTTGCTCTATTATAACTACCTCATTATTATCTTTTTATGTTGGCTGCTTCGCACCTCATTATACAGCGTAGCTTGTTCCAGCGGAACTTCCACCCAGGTCTTAAGATTGTGACTAACTTTCTCCAATTGCAGCTACACTCATCTATCTTCTTACCTGATAGGTTGGATCGGACATCTCATCACATCCACATAGGTTATTTGGAACTTTTGAAATTATTTCGGCTACTGCCATTCCCTATATTTTCCTCTTCATTGCATTCCTCCTCGTTCTTGGCTTTTGATATTAAGAAAATAAACCGTAAAAACATGTACTTTATTTACATAGTCGTCATAGTGTATCTCCTTTTCCTCATCCCTGCGTGGGTTCGTATATCCTCATATCCTGACACCCGCGACTCTGACCCGTAAGCATGGTGAGTGACTGGGGTTTTTGATCACTTAAGCCTTGGTAATAATAGCGTCAGCCGTCGTTAGACATACCCGCGACGTACACCTTCACTATCAACCTGATATTTTTAGTTTTTATTATCATGCTCAATATAGCTGCCATCTTTACCATATGGTTCTGTAATGGTCCGACGATCTCTGGCTTGATCTCTCGGCCGTCGTCGTCTCCCTCGGCCAAAAGGTTTTGCCGAAATTGGCATCGTTCCAAGGTTATGAATCCTTTACCTCTCCCGGAAATAAGTAACTTGCTGTGGTTTATTCTAAAATTACTTCTGACAATTAACTCCCTGCAATGGACCTGAGTATAAAGATTTAGAATCTTTAACTTCAAGGATTGCTTCGAATCTTCGATTGCGTTCCGCCACAAACTCTCAACGCTGCTGTTAAGTCGACGTTTAAATGGTGAAGAACGTAATATTGCAAGCTTCGCACAAGTAATATTATCTGAATGACAATATTCTAAGAAACATTGGCGAAATTCCATATATCCATTGCACTGTTCTGCCTTCGATAGATTACACACCAGAGAAGATTTCTTCAGCACGAAGGGAATGATATCTAACCACCATCTCCTAAGAATTCCGATTGTGCTTGCTTCTCTCTCCAATTGAGATATTAACGATTTGGCTTATAAGTCATGCTGAGTAAGTAGTAAATGACTTAAGATCATCGAGTCTTAGGCGTGTATTGTCTTCTCGTCGACAAGAGATCTCACATGGACAACTTGAAAATCCTAGCTCCTTGTGCCTTGTCCTTCTCCTATGAGTTCTACACTCACACATTCTGATTTTCCTCTTCCTGGCTTTCTTATCTTAACCACATGACTCAGTCGACGACGAACTAATTCGATATTCTTCTGAATAGCCGCTTTCCTTTTCACATTTATGAAGAATCTCTCTTCATTTAATAGCTTTCTTCTCTTGCCGTCTTACCGACATCGATGCTTTTCTGTTTGACTTCTGCACGAACAAGTTTTCCTGGACGTAAGGTCTTTCGCTTCTATAAGTGGTCTATAAGAGTGATGGATTTCCTTGGCAACTATAATGTGTAAACTCTTTCGTCCAAACAGTACTTCCACTTGCACTCTGGTCTGCGGGCACATAACGAGATCTATGTTGGTTTACATTTTTGTTTTTCTATTATAATTTACTCATCTACAACGATATATTTCACTATAATCTTAAAGACACTTTATATTATTCAGTTCGATATTTCTAACTTTAATGTGACCCGAAAATATCAAGTCGAATAAATACTTGTATTCCTTACCTTACAAAGTTATCTTCTCAATTTCATTTTGAAACTTTGAACTGAAATGCAGAAGACAGAGGCTACAACATTAAGAACTATACACATTATTTGTTGGCTATTTGGTTGATGTAGTATTCTTGAATATATACTTCATATCACATATATACATCACTTCACTTAATTTGCACTGTATACACTGATTCTTTTAGATATTATAACTTTTCTTAAGATCTAATTAATTTTCTTCAGTGAATGCTTGAGAATTGAGGCAAGAAAGACCAGTGCAGTGCGCACACATAAGAGTGCAGCTGTATCCGGATCTCCGGAAGCCACAAAAAATTCTCTAATCTGTCTTGCAGACACATGAAATCAAACAAAGAATGTCATCAGAAGCAATAGGTTCGGTGGTTGTCGCTGGTTTTAAACTTCTACCAAGTTTCTTCCATCCTCAGTGTGTAAGTTGGAGTTTGTTTCCAAGTCATGCCTGCACAAAACTCGGAAAATATGTTGATGTACTGATGAGGAAGTTGGGGGTAGCATAACCAAGTTAAAATTGGCTTTTAAAAATGACTTCCTTGTTTGGATTTTGAAACAAAAATAACAAGCATAATCTGAATTTTTGTATTTACTCAGTTCAAACAAGGCCAGAATGCACTTTTCGCATTTTCAAAATCAGCTCTTCTTTAGGACAAACACTTTGGTTAAAGATTGCTGGCAGTTCTTCTGCTTTAGAAGATGAAGTAATAAGTTCTACTGCTTTTGATTTCGTACCTGATGCTGCGAGGACAGTGCTTGTCCGAGAGAATCAGGGAGATCTGACCAGAGCTAAGCGCCTCCTGAACAAGCTGAAACATCCGGAGGAACCAGGAAAGTTATGATTTTTCTCTGATGAGAAAATGTTTGACCAGCAACAAAATGTGAACCGCAAAAATGATTGGTTGCTTTTCAAAAGCCACGAGGAAGTTCGTACCGTCATACATACCTAATTTCCAGCCTCAGTAATGGTTCTGGGTGTCCTGATCACTGAAGGCGACGTGATGCCTCCATATTTCTTTCGTCAAGGTGCCAGAGTCAACGCCGTTGCTTACACAGAAGTGTTACACACGGTTGTGAAGCCCTGGATTAGTGCTGTGGCACGTTGTAGGCCGTTTGTTTTTCAGCAAGGCTCCATACCATACAATCCATACAACCCATACAGCCCATACAACCCAAGAATGGAAGGCCGAAAATCATGGTCATGGTCATGGTTTGTTTAAGTCATCGTTAGAGGATATAGTATACGAACACAGATTAATGCCAAAAGGAGGTGATACTAAGCCACCAAATGAACTAATATTTAACTAGACTCAACACACAAACTATTCTTTAATATGGGAAGGAGGGAGAAAACATAAAACTACTTATTAAAAATACAATTTTAATAAAACCAAATCCAACAAGATTTGGGTTATAAATAATCAAAATAAGATACCAGTTTTATCCAAGGAAAGCTTATTAGGCAAATCGAAGCAAATACATTTTTAGTGCGAGTGGAAGACTAAAAATGTATCACAAACACCAACTAAGGTTCTCGAAACAGGACAATATAGAGCCAAATATGATTGAAAATGACTGGTTGAATTCTTTACCGGAACCTATTCAATCACCGGCGGATACGCAGCTGTCTGATGAAGTTATTAGGAGGTAAGTTAGACAAAGACGTCCTTCGCACTGGCTAGATAAGTTCATCACAATATAACCCAATTTTTTTACGGAAGGAGGAGAAGGCTGCTAAGGTCTGAAGTCATCCGCGCAGTTCAGTAAGAGGAAACATTGGATATAACAGGAAAGTACTTTTTATTCTGTGGTACGTTTATTGATGTCGAAAGATGTCGTATTGTTTGTAGTGTACGATAATACTAACTTAATGTGAGCAATGTGAGATGTGTTAGTAATAATTGCATGGAATAGTTTGATCACTGGATAACCGAGATTACTAATGTATGTTTATACCTGGTTATTCGGTTGTGATAGGTATTATCTTGTTTCATCTGCATGTGGTTGAAATTCTATTCACTGGTTATTGTAGTTATGGTTAATTGTATTCTGAATAAAGTAGTTGCATATGTACCTACCTGCCAATACCGAAACTAATTTGTTGTTTTAATCCATAGTTGGTTGAGCAGAACTATTAGCGTTTAGTGGCCACGTTTGTGACTAGACTACCATCCCAATTTCCACTTGTAGCAATATCAGATCGGCTTTACTTGCGAATCAGTGATGGCTTAGTACATTGTGTATCCACCTCGAGCCTTTTTGAGCGCTTGAACTCTTTATGTTATTGACTACAAATTTTTTATATGTACTAGGTTCAGTTTCATGGTGCCGAATATGAACATTTTTTCCGTTATTAAGTTTTGAATACAGAATCGACCACAAATTCTAGAGAGATTCATATCGGGTGAATAACTGCGGAATAAATCTGAGATACACTGTTGGACAACCTCATTTACGTTACGTAGCAAATTATTAACGTTTCTTCAATCCAATCCTTCTTTTCCTTTCGCATGTGTACTTGTTACGTAGATGGGTGTAATTTGGAACTCACGATTACTGTTACAATAAATTACAAATATAATAAACAAGTAAATAGGTTAAGCAAGAAGAACGCAAGTAGGAAAGAAACAAACGTTTAATTTTAACTTTTGCATACAAGAAACGAAAAATAATTAAATTAAAAAGAATCAGTGTATGGAAATGAAATAGTATGATGTGCTATCGCTAAATGTGTAGTTGAGAGCTTTGCCTGAGGGAATAATGTATTCTAATATACAATTTCTTATGATATTAGAAAATACCAAACATGTATATCAGAAATAACACTAGTTTTCATTTGAATTTAATTTTGTAGTAATATGGGAAGTGAAAAAAGACACATTAGCAGGAATTGTTGGATTAACGAGTGAAGGAAGATACAATACTATGAAGGAGATATTAGATGGAATTAAAACTATAAAAGTGCGAGCCATGGAACACACATTTTGCAAGCTAATGACAAAATTTAGAAAGTAAGTTAAAGAAATTTAGTTTAAACAAATAACATCTTAATTATCCTAATATATAAAATTATATTTTATATCTTATGATATATTTAATTATGTGCATAATAGTATAGTGAATTATATATAATACAATTATAATTGAAGAGTAAAGGGATGTCCTTTTTCTTTTTGAAATGATCTCCACCCGTAACAAGTACTACACAATGACAGGTAACCGTCCAAAAAAATTCAATCCAAACGCACAGGTAATTACTAAGCTGTAGTAGTTTTAAGAATCTGAAATGTATGGGAGTAAATGAGAGAACTGGACTTTAAAATGCGTTTGACAAGAAATCACCTTCCCTGTACTCAATAGTTATTATAAAATTATATATAATCTTAATTATAATTAAAACTTGAGGAATAAATTTAGCTCTGTCTTATACTATCTGTATATAAATGAATAAAAATGAAAAAAAGTTGGCCAAATGAATATTTACAAATAACTATATATAAGAGACCTCAATTGTAAGAAGAAGCTTAGCTTTGGAAACTGTATAAATAATAATTTTGTGTGTGCTATAACAGAAGATATATTTACACTATTTCTTAAATAATAGACATACCTTGTACAACAGGATAAGAGCAGAATCATTTCCAACCTAAACTCAAAAGCGCAAGGGTAGAGGATGGGAACGATCCGCTCCTGTTCTCACGGTACAACCAGGAACGGCTGTACCAAGCGCCTCCTGAATAGCGCCGATTCACGAAGTAATAATTCAAGATCAGTCTAACATTTTCTATGATCAAACTCACCCAAAATGACAGGGAAGCATCTATTTCGTTAATACTCCAAGACACCGCGCAAGTCACCACAAGTGTTATGTGTAGGTTACTCGATAGAAAAATAGAATTTTAGCTCTATGTTTACGTAATGATAAGACGTGGCAAGTGATATTTCAACAGCTACAAAATTGATTTTATGAAAACAGACAATATTTTTCACAGAAAAGCAAATGAAATATAGCTGATAATAACTACACAATAAATTATATATATATATATATAAACAGGCGCTATATTCACATATATGACACAACCCAGAAAGCCAGGCGATGTCGGCACTTGGTCGTTGAAGGCGGGGCCGACGGGAAGGGTAAAGTCGGGATTTGAAAATTCACTACGTGGAGCCGACGTCGGCGAGTGGGTTTTGAGCGGGGCTACGTGTCTATGCCGACCCCGACGGCGGCCCGCAAGATGACCCAGCGACCCCGATAGTAGCCTGGAAATTGGCCCGACGACAAAACGCAACTTATGGATCCCAAGTAGCTTCCCTCAACTACTTCCTGACTACTAGTTGGTCGGGTCGGTGTTGGGTCGATTTGGCTTGCTGGGAACTCCCATTCCGCTACTGTGGCATGGATATGGAAGGTCCCAATTCGATGATATAACTGCAAGCATGAGTTATCTCGTGAACCAAATCCAGGCCCGAGAAATAACAGACATTCAAGATCACAGCTCCAATATCTTAAATTTAATGTCAAGTCAGCAAGCCAGGCGACGTTGTTTCGACGTCAGCAATTTCTCGGCGAAGGCGGGGCCAACATCGGGATTAAAAAACCTACAAGATGCCGACGGTGGTCCGAAAGTAGCCCGATGACACCGACGATGGCCCGGAAAGTAGCCCGAGGACCAAAGGCCAATGATGTGTCACGCCGACCTTCCCCGACTATTTCGCGACTAATAAACTAGTGTTCAAAATTAAAGGAAAATTTACAAAAAAATAATAAATAATTGTTTTTAAATGTCGTATGGTATCTATACATGATCAAAACATTTTTGGTCCATTTTAATGCAAATAGACATAGTCAAGTCCAGAAGACCCGTGAAGGACATCAGGAGTTATATCTGGAAGCAAAGATCGTTGATTGCTGATAAAATTCAGGCGGGCGTCCCAATTGGAGTAGCATCCGTCAACAGCTGGCATCAAACCACGCTGCTGCAACAGGAAGGCAGATATCTCGGAAAACTGTGGATAGAAGGCTAAGGGAAAGATGGTTGTATACAAAGTGACCGGGAGTCTGTGTACCTTCAAACCGTGGCTAGAGAAGAATGTTGTCGAGATCTCAAACATTGGGCAGATGAAAATTTTACGTTCGTATTAATCAGCGATGAGTCGTGGTTTATTGTATAGTCTGATTCTCGACGGTGCATCATCTTCTAGGGAGAACAGGATATAATCCTTCCAACGTCATCGAACTTGATCAATACGGAAGTGAAGGGATGACGTTGTGGGCCAACATTAGCAGCACCTGAAGAACGCCTCTACGCGAAACTACCAGGGTGAATAGACAAGGCAAAACTGCGACCAGATATCACGATCAGATCATGACAGTACATTTGAGAGAGTTTCGGCAGCATGTGGGAGAAAATTTCTTCCTGATCACTGACAATGCCGGCCCTCATAGAGCTGTATTGGTGGACGACATTTTTTAAAACTGAAACTATTACCCTTTTAGACTGGCCAGTGCGTTTACCGCCCTTAAATCTATCTGAACATGTATGGAACAACCTAGTCCCATGTATGGGACAACCTAGCAAGTTGCCTCGCGATCACGGCCACCCATCTCATTTGATGCTCTCACAATAGTTCCGCGCGAATAATGGGAGCTACTGACACAAGATCTTCTCTCTACACCTGTCCGTACTATGAAGCACTGTTGTCAGACTTCTAACACTGCTAGAGGGATCACATACCCTATTAAGCTCATTTTGGGGGTTTCACACTTTACTTTGTTTTCTGATCTTATTATTATATAAAATAATATTATTCTGGCTTGTATCCGTTCGTGATATTGTAACCGTGAGATTGAACTATATTCTTTATTTTTCAAGTATAAATGCTGTTTCTTTGCAGTTTTGATTTCGTTGTATACCATACTCATCCATACCTTCCTATAACACCAAGCGTTTCAAGAAATATATTACTTCTGCGGAGATTCCTTAGTTTTGCTTTAATTTTGGACACTAGTGTAGTTGGTCGGGCCGCCGTCGGAGTCGGCATTTAGCTTGTTGGGAACTCTAGCAACATGAACGTAAAATGGCGGAAATACAACTGCTGGATCGATCAGCATCAAATGGTACCAAAAACCAAACCAAATAACGCAGCATAGCCAAGTAGTTGTTTATGTAATCAACACACAAATGCATACTATATAGGATATGGACAATACTCTCATATGTCGTGTCACAGCAACGTGCTGAGGTACCGCAAGAAACCAAAGAAAACAATAGTTAATGAAACGTACTAAAGATGACGAATCCGCTAGTTGCCTTTCAAGTGAATAGAGCCATTCCAGCATGCATAGCGCAAGCACAAGCAAATAAGACCGCGATAACAAAACAGCATCGTGATTCGTAAATTTAGCTTAAAATGAAAAGAACAAATCTGTAACAAATAAAATAATTTGTTAGACAATGCACTTGACTAAATAATAGTGGATGTATGATTGACTCGATTAAGGGGATCATCAAAATGGTAGAAGTTGTGAGAAACTAACAAGTAGGATAGTCTGGAAAACAAGTTAAAACATTCTCAATGAAAATGTTTTCAAAGATAATATTCTTAGCGCAAAATTTGTGACAGGTCAACAAAGATTGTATAATTCCAAAGTAAATACCAATTTTGTTAGAAACATATCGAGGATATTTACCACTCATACAAGCAACGTTTTCCCTTATTTCATGGGCTAGACAGAAAATGCACTAATATACTTCCCTACTATATTAAAATTGTCTGATTTCCATGATAGAAGAATACCAAGGAAATGTATTTACCATTTTCTACGCCCGAGAACCTATGTCTTTACAAGTAATACAAATACAATTTACGAATAGAAATGATTAACGATCGCAATGACCCGTATTACTGAAAGATAAATTTAGAATTATTCTTCCTGTAAGAAACCGCCAGAAACGTACTATAAATACATAAATATTTTCCAATATTTTCAAAAATAAGGATCTCGTAGTCAGTAGTAATATTTAAAAAAAATTTATTACTGTACTTATCAAAATTTCAATAAAATATTCCTATGTAGAAAAGAACACTAACTTAATAAGTGAAATGACTTAACAGAGTAATATAATAATAAAAGAATGTTGTTGAATTTTGTTTCTCTCTTTGTTAACAGTATTGAGCGTTATGTATTACCAATAATATTATTTTTAATACATAGAAATAACTCAAATACCACAAGAAGGGTTATAAACTTCTCTCAGCTTTAAATAATTCTGTGGCAACATGTATGAATCCCATATCCCTCAAAATTAAAAAAAAAGATTAGATATGGTCACGAATGTAATCCTAAACATGTCGTACGTCATCCCTCTAATCGTGGTACTTCTGTAAGCAAAAACGTCAAAGAAACAGAGAGAACAAAGCAGACCCCACACTACTATTCTTATGGACATCCATACAAAAAACAAACAAACAAAAAAAAAAAACTTGATTTTCTCTGAACAGTTTCAGTGAGGATTATGGGATTTAGGCAAGATGCCACAGAATTATAGTACATAACCAATTTTGTTTTATCTCGTAACTGGTTGGCATGAATCCAACCCGTACTTAATAGATGTATGTGACAAACTGTTTGAATAAAATATAGCATATAATTATCAGGAACTGAAGAGTGGGTTGACGAAAGTGCTATAAGAAATTTCCCACCGATTCTAATACTAGAAGTTTTCCATATTATTCTATTCAAAATTATCGTTACTTGTAGAGAGCTAAAACCTAGAAGAAGTCAAAGAAGACAATTGCAACAGAAATAATAGGGCATTTCAAATTAATATGAACTGTAACAACACCATCTACAAGAAATGTATTACCTACAAACGATTTCTGTGTGAAATATATTCGAACACATCCTCAAGTTTACGTAGAGCGTACCGATAGCTCATATCCCTACTGCCAGGTGGCAGACAAACGACGAGCTGTAAAATGACTGAGTTTGAAAACAGCTGTGAATGGTGAAGAAAATGTATTTTTCGCTTTAGAATTCCACATGAGTAGGTGAGTGTTGACCGTGGGACGTCAGTTTTGTGTACGATTTCATAACGAACCACCACCAAAGAATTCTATTCGAAAATGGATGATAAATTCCAACGAATAGGCAGCCTTTATAAGGGTAAATCGTCTGCGAGGCCTTCGACTTCAGAGGTCGATATGCAGAAAATAAGAGAATGTTTGCAGAGTAACAAGAGGTGCTCACATTGAACATTTGTGAGTTGACTTTGGGATAACCATTGAAAATTGAACTTCAACATCTAATTTATATTGATATGCTACTAAGTTACCAATTTTAAGAAGGCATGTATTATATTAGTATATTGGGTGTTGGAAACAGGAGAATATCATTTGTAACTTTAAGGAATAAAAACTCACAGACGATATACAAATCATGTTAGCAATCTAAATTTTATGTTGACATAAAAGCTTGGCAAATATGTATCTCTTACGTACAGCCTATTCCAAAATGGTTGACCGGTTGATTAGGCCGTTCTGAGCTGAAAATTCTCTAAGTTCAACTTCGGGTATCTTCGAAAACTGTAAACCAAAGATGCCAGGTTCGAGCCCCCAATGGTGAATCTTCGCAATTAGGAAATATTAGTATGGACGTGTTTTTCTTCTTTTAAGTGCAATAAAACATATTGAAATGTTATTAAGCGTAGAAAGATGTAACATTCATTGAAATACGTAATTATACAGTATTTCGAAATTATCCAAACATCTGAGTACGTGATGGTTTTGTTACCTACGTTTCCATACGTAAAAGAATATTTCCAATAAAAGCAAAAACAGCAAACATATTTCTTGCATTCATAGTACAATAAACAAGACAAGGGAGAAAAAAAACAGCAGCATTTGCAACGGATATGAATGTCGTTGTCTTGGACACCGAAAATTCAGTTATATTTCTTCAGAAGGATTCCTCTCAGAAGGAGCTTGGAAAGTATGTTAACGTTATCTCAGTGGCACGTCGATCCAGGTGATCGTGTTCGCGAGTGTGGTATTTGGCGACCCAAGGATCGTATGTTGGAATCCCACCTCGGGCTTGGATGTGATTTTAACTGTGCTGTCAGTAGTTAGTGATGCAAGAACAAGTACACACATGTATAATACACGTATAATACAAGTAAAACAATGTGAACAAGTAATAACATGAACCCGCTTAAGGGAAACATTTTAAAAAAATAGTAGAGCGCGTGGGTTCTAATTGAGAGATCCTAGGCTCAAATCTCGTTCGGGACAATTTTTATATGTAATGATATATTTCTCAAAGTATCAATAAGTAGATAAAAATATTACATTACAATAAATCAGTTTTATATGTATTCATACAATCATTTCAGCACACAAGTAATTATTATGTTTAAAATATAATATCAGAGAAGTGGTGGGTGTTGACAGAACGTCGGTATATTACATGTGAACGTTAAATACAAATAAATTAAATCGTGTAATAACAATAAATAAGTGTGTGTAGTGTATTTGTCTGCAGCTATTTGTCATACGGAAGTTACGTCTCCATATTCTCATTACAGCATGGGATTTGCGCTCTGGAAATGTTCAGAAGCTGTCAAAAGAAAATACGGTACAAAGGAAAAATATCCAAAGTCGGATCATCGTGACAGACAGCAAATTCAATATCCCCAAAGTTCACGATCCCCACGAACCATGAGTCACTTTAAGAGACTAAACTGTACATAGACAACTTCTTTCCATAGGTTTGCATTCAACACTGAAATGTTATGGAGGTGGTGAGGCTCTGATATCTCTCTCGCTCGCTGTGTAGTAGTAATATACACATCTTATCCGCTTGCCCTGACCAAACCAATTAGAAATAAAAAAGTTGCAATTTTGATTGTGAGCTGACCGCTAAGTAGGCTTCCTTAACACTAAATTTCAGTTTTTTTTGTTAGATATTTAAGCCTGAAATCCTGCATTTTTTGACGAAAGGTCATGTTTGAACCGCAATAGAAATAAAGGGATGTAGCCTAATTCAACCAAATGATTTTTTGAATATACACTCTTTTGGTAGGTCTAAACATTACAAATGACTGCAGCCTTATATTTGACTGCTTCACAAAAGAAAGTTTGGTATCTTTGAAAATACCACATTACATTTGCATAATATGACGGCGGAGAAACTCGACTTGCTAAGTCGAGCAAGCCAATTGTCAACCAAGACGGCAAATGGTCGGCGATTTTGATAGGTCCGGCGTCAGGGATAGGCAGAACCCAAACTAGTAGTCGAGAAATAGATGGGGGAAGGTCGGTAAGCAGCCACAAGCCGTTTGGTCGTCGGGCCCTTTCCTGACCGCCATCAGTTTCTGACTTGCCAGGATATAGGTGAAATCGCGACCACCCATCAGTACTTAATGATGGGAAAAAGATGGACACCCGCCCATTGCCTTATGTCGGGTAAAGGCGGCTAACCGTCCATTTCCTGATGGTCGAGATAGGAACGGGGCCCCGTTTGTTCTTGACGGTAGAGAAATAAGCGAGGCCCTACCCATTTCCTGGAGGTCGGGAAACGGCTGGTAGTTCGGCAATCTGCAACTCAAGTATCGTCATTCCATTGCAAAAGAATTCTGCCGGTAGTTTAGAATATAGAAAGATGAAAAGAGGAAACGTTCCTTACATTTTTAAAAAACAAAATTGACTGTATGTGGGGTCAGGAACTTAAAATTTAGAATTAGTACTAGCTGTTGCCTGTAGCTTCACTTGACTCGGAAGCCGTCTTCGTGTATCTGGCTGTACGGTCTAGTGGATAAAGCACTGTAGAGCTGTTCTAAGGGTACAGCGATTTTTTCTTTTTTAAAATAAGAAATTACTTTTTTCATTTCTACTTTGGAAATATGCACTTCTGTTGTTACCTTACCGAACATCAGTGAAATAGGTTAGCTAAAGCCCGATTAGGCATACATTTTAAGTATCTAGCTTAAACTGTTTGGCCTGGGATGTGTCAGTTAGGATTTCCGGGTCTGGTCAGTGCTTGGACGGGTGACCGTTGCAGTACTCCAGATGGTGTTGCCTGTGCGGCGTCCACCCAGCGTCGTGAGGCCAATTGGGGAGCTACCTGAATAAAGAGGTAGCGATCACAGTTGAGAGCTTCTGCTCTCCTCTCTTAACACGTCTGGTCAGCGTGGGAGCAGTAGACCACCTCCTCCCTCCGGGAGAGGCCTCATCCAGTAGTGGATTGAATATGGCTGTGCATTATATATATATATATATATATATATATATATATATATAGAGAGAGAGAGAGAGAGAGAGAGGGAAAGAGAGTTTTATTGTTATTATTATTATTATTATTGTTAGACGTGTCGATAAGGAATTGTTTATGAAGAAAAGAAAGATATAACGCAATCTAAACTGTAGAGATATAGGAGTACCTAACGGTGGTACTATATATGTAAATCGTAACCTAACAATCCACAGAAGATCAATTTATAGTGAGGCTAGAAACGTTAAGAATGAAAAGAATTATGATTTTGTATGGGTAGACTGGGCAGGGAATTTAAAATTGAAAAAAAGAACTAGTGATTCTAATGTATACACCTCGAAAACTTTGCAAGATGTAAGAAATCTGTAAGGGAAATGAACAGAGCAAAACTGTCAATTTGCTGTCAAAATGTAAGAGGCCTGAACACCAAACTTAATATTTTAAAAAGGAATGTTTTGACCTCACACTTTGATATCATTATTTTTACTGAAACGTGGCTGCATGATGGTGTATATAACAGTGAATTGCTTGACAATAACTATAATATTTATCGGCAAGATAGTAAGGTAAATAAAGCGGGCGGAGTACTGATAGCCACTAAATTAATTACTTGGTACACCCAATTTATATTAGTATAGAATTTCTGGAAGTAGTTGCTATTCAAATTAAGCTACCAAATTGTAACCTAGTTATAGTATCCGTATACTTTAGACCTGGCTCGAGAATAGAACTGTATAATGCGTTTTTAAATAAAATCGATGAGATGTTCTACAACGTAAAATAAAAAATTCTAATCGTAGGTAATTTCAATATTCCAACTATAAGTACTGGGGATTACGATTTGTTACAGGGAGGATCTGTATGTACTGCTCTGGCTCATTTTATGGCACTGCATGAATTAAATTATGTCAATAATACGAGTACAAATCATAATAACAGAACTTTAGACTTGGTACTAACACATGTGAATGACAATGTAATTCTTGACAGAGATTTAGAACCGCTGATCGCAGAAGATCTGCATCATCCTTCTATCAAAATTGAATTGGAATCAGCAATAGGATTACAAATAGGGAAACAAAATATGCTTTAATGTATAATTTTATTAAAGCTAACTTCTATAAACTATATAAGGATCTTGAGGAGGTAGACCGGAAATCAGTTATAAATGCAAATGATCTTAATGACGCGTTAGACAATTTCTACAACAATTTTTATAATGTTTTAGATAAAAATGTACCAATGTACATTAGAAATATTGAAAGTGATCTAAGGGGAAATACTAAAGGTGTTTTGTTGTATATGAAAATGACAAGGAACAAACAGAATCGTAGTAATGGAATGACATATAATGTACAAACATTAACAACAAAATCGGAAATAGCAAACGCATTTGCAGACTATTTTAGTTCAGTATACGGCGATAGTAGTCTTGTTGATTCCACAAACAATTTACCACATACATTGATTCCGGATTGCCTAGTTATTAACAATATTAACGAACAAGAATGCATTAAGGCTCTTAAGGAACTTAAACAAAAAAAATCGAGTGATATGATTCCAACCTATATATAAAGCGTGCGCGGAAATATTGGTAAAATATGTAAAACCTCTTTGTACCTCTTTGTAAAATTCTTAATTTAATACTAAAAACACAAATATTTCCAGACAAGTGCAAGCGAAGTAAGGTCTGCCCAATATTTAAATCAGGAAATCAAATCGACGTAGAAAATTATAAACCTATCTCCTTAATTACTTCGCCAGCAAAGGTATTTGAACATATAATCTATGGAAAGCTGTACCATCATGTGAAACCTTATTTGTCTGTTAGTCAACATGGATTTATACACAATATATATCTGATGCTCTAAATTCTGGTGAAACTGTTGATGCAATACATTTTGATTTTGCAAAAGCATTTGGTAAGCTTTTTAATGGAAAAAATAGATACATTTGGAATATCTAACGATTTATTGAAATTGATATTATCGTATTTAAATAACATGGAACAATTTGTGACATATAAATGCGAAAATTCATATATTTATAAGGTAAATTCTGGAGTACCACAAGGCTCGAAATTGGGACCGTTACTTTTCCTAATACTTATTAATGATTTGTCAAAGAGAGTCAAATCTGCACAATGTATGATGTTTGCAAATGATTTGAAGTGATATAAAGAAATAATTACTGAACAAGACAACGTATTGTTACAAATGGACATAGATAGATACCATGACTGACAGCTAAATAATAATATAATAAAGAGAATAAGTTATATTTTAACTTGAACAAGTGTTGTACGATTACTTATTCTAGAAAAAAGTCACGGTCCACTTTAATTGTTGAACAAATGGTATCAGTATTGAAAGAAAAAATTAAATTAAAGATTTGGGTATAGTCTTGGACAATGAGTTGTCATCTATACCCTGTTGTAATTTTAAATAAAGGTTATAAATTATTAGGCTTTGTAATAAGAAATACAAAGGAGTTTAAAAGTGTAGAAGCAACCGTAACATTGTTTAATACATTAATTAGAAAAGGTAAAATAAAATAATGGCTGAGCAAAGCACTACAATTTATTTTAAAAAATTAAAATTTTTTGTAAACGTTTTCGCCGACTACCAAAACACTCGGCTTCCTCAGACACACTAAATCATATACACAACACAACCTTCAGTGAGACAGTTCCGTGGTTCCTGATTGGCTCTTATCAGAAGTTCCCAGCCAATCCCGTACCGACTACAAAAAGTGAATTTTTAATTAACTGCTCCTGCTCCTACTACCTTTACCTTACAAAATCAAATTAAGCCCTTTTCCTCTTCCTTCTTGTACAAACTATTTAAATAAGAAAAATAAAAAATAAAAAGAAACTAAATAAAATAAAATAAAATGAGCAATAAAAAAACAAAACTAATTATACAATAAAAGAAAAATGAGGAAAACTAAAAATATATACAATAAATAAAGAAATAAATAAAACTAAAAAGTTAAAAATATAAAATAAAGAGTAAATAAATAATAATAACCAAGCAACACTGTATATCCTTACAACAATAATACAATCTATATTTTCAGGCTTCTCAATAACTTATCCCACTGGTCATCAATTTTAAGTCCCGCGTTCCAGTTCATCGCTTTTCCACCTTCAACTTCTATAAATCGTGCTTCTTTCCATTTTCTGACCGTCCTTCTGTCTTCCTGTCCTAACACTTTTACTTCACTCCAATCCACTAAATGTCCCGTGTCTCTTATATGTTTATATATAGCATTTCTGTCCCTCTCCAACCTAATATCAGCTTTATGTTGCTTTATCCGCTCTTTTAACCTCTTTCCCGTTTCGCCTACATAACACATTTCACAATCACTACACTGGATTCTATATATCACTCCCTTTTTCTCCATAATTTCCTTCCCCTCCTCTTCTCTCTTCACTTTTTTTTCTTCTTTTCTCTTATGACGTCCAGTAGCCTTTTGCTTCCTTTTCTGTAAGTTGAAATACCTCCCATCTTCTTCAACATTCTCTTTATCACTTCTGTATCCTCTCCTATACTCTCTTTCCCCCACCATAGTTTCTTCTCTTCTTCTCCATATTCCTTTTGTTCCGCTCTTTCTTCTTCTTGTCTCTCGGTCTCTCCTTTCTTTCTTAACTTCAACCTCCTCTTATCATATCCATTTCTCCTTAACTGCTCATGAAAAACTGTTATCCCTTCCTCTGCCTTTTCTTTTTCACTGCTGACCTGCCTAATTCTTTCTTCCATGTTTCTTATGAAGTTTCTCTTTGTCGAGTAATCCACATCACTCCTAGCATGGCAATAGTTCCCGGACGCACAAATTTTTTGGTACCATTCCGTGTATATCTTCCCTTCCTTCTTCTTAATCCTCATATCTAAAAACACTATGGTATCATCCTTTTCCACTTCCAACTCCAGTTCTATGCCTTTCTCTCTGTCTTCAATTTCTTTTACAAATTTCTCCAACTGCCTTTTCGTGCCCTTCCATATCCCCAAACAATCGTCAACATATCTACTAAAGAACACTAACTTGTCACCTCCTTTTAACCGAACCTTCTTTTCCCATTCATTCATTACAATCTCCGCCAGCACTGGGCTCAACTTTGACCCTATGCTCAGTCCCTCCTTAATTCTGACCAACCTATCACCTATGACACAATAACTATTCTTCCATATGGCTCTCAGAGCCTCCTTTATCCCTTCCCCACTCCAGCCATTAATCCTACTATCCTTCATATGTTCTGTTATAACACTCACTATGTTCTTCCTTCTTAAGCTCGGGAACATGGCTTTTACATCCACACTGAACACGATCGCATTAGCTCTGATCTCCCTTATTTCCCTTAGTCTTCTTCTTAGTTCCTCGCTATTCTTCACACTAGCACTCTCCTGCTGTCCCCTTATCACCTCTGCCACCTTCTTTATCTTCTCTTCCAGCGGTTCAAACATATCCGTTTGAGCAGGTAGTAGGAGCAGGAGAGGGGGGGGGGGTTAATTAAAAATTCTCTTTTTCTAGTCGGTACGGGATTTGCTGGGAACTTCTGATAAGAGCCAATCAGGAACCACGGAACTGTCTCACTGAAGGTTGTGTTGTGTATTAGATTTAGTGTGTCTGAGGAAGCCGAGTGTTTTGGTAGTCGGCGAAAACGTTTACAAAAATTTTAATTTTTTAAAATAAATTGTAGTGCTTTGCTCAGCCATTATTTTATTTTACCTTTGGTATATAAAAGCAAAGCTTTCGTATGGAGAATATCATAATTAATTAGAAGTAAGATTGAAAATAATAATATTGTCTGGTTTCCAGGATACGAAAGGTATATTAATAAAATTGAGAAAATGCAAGGTAAATTTTAAAAATATTTATAAGAGATAGAGAAGATCTGCATACAGAGAACGAATATCTTATAAATATTTATTAAATAAATTTAAAATATTTAGCTTGGAGAATAGAAGGTTTACTCAAGGTCAAATTTTCTTATATAAATTAATAAATTCGAAAATAGATTGTGGTCAGCTACTAAAGCCTTGAACTTCAACACTAAACGGGCTATTTTAACAGTTGGACTTCCTTACTATATACCAAAGTTTAAAACAATTTTACATAAAAATTCTCCCATGATGAGAATGTATTATGAATATAACGAAATTATAAAAATAACTTACAACCTAGTTTTTGGTATGAAAATAGAAGATTTTAAGAAAGCTGTTTTATTTTATTTAGAAAACAATGGTAGAAATATTAAATGCGTATTAGGTAACAACTACAATGGTGAAGTTTCCATGTGTATCCTTTGTTTTGAAACTTAATTATGTCTGTTTAATACTGTTTCTTCATTCTTTATTATTCATTCAATCTCTAGAATATCATGAGTTCATAATCTATGTTAAATGTAAATTATATTTATATAATCTCCTATGTACAACTTGTATCTTCTCTAATATTTCTTCTTCTTCTTCTTATTATTATTATTATGATTCACGAAACATATATAGTCCAGTTATGTCTGGGCGTGTGTGCGAGTCTGTCTGTATATATTGTGTATGATTGTATTGTATTCTATTATATCGTATTCTATTACCTGAATTTTGAGTTTGCAGTATGTATGTTAGGCAAAGTTGCTTATGTTTTCCGCATATATATACCTTAGAATTGTAAAATGCATATTGTTTAAACGCTGATTGTACTAGGTAACACCTGTCTTCACTGGAGCAAACGGTCTGTGATAGGCGAATAAATAAATAAATAAATTATTATGATTATTATTGCCTTATTCTCAAAAGATTATGAGTACTAACGTAAATTTCTCTAATCTGGAATCTTTAGAACATTGACTGAGCCGCCGTAGCTCAGTGGTAGAGTGTTGGCGTAGCATTCTGGAGGTCGTGGGTTTAATTCCAGCTATCGACCATCCTGATTGAAGTTTTTTATGGTTTTCCTCAGTCACACTAGGCAAATGCTGCGATGGCACCTACAGCATAGGTCCTGGCCGACACCTTCCCGAATTCGTTCCCCTCCTCTATCCCGGCATAAATGTTATAAATTCAAATTAAGAGCATAGTGGGAAAATTTTGAATTAACTGCTCCCTTGTACAGAGCAAGACATCATAAATTATTGACATTCTGAGAAAGATTGTATTTTTTAAAGTGTTTGATCAACAACTATTACGTAAAATAATTGTATTGCTATTAAACATCTATATTTAACGCCTTCCTGTTTAGCTGTATATCTATCTGCTATCTATACGTATTTTGTAAGACTTAGTGCTGTATTGGCATCATGCTGTTCATAGAACATCACTAAATATTGCAATACATTATTACAAATGTAGTGGTGTTACACGTTACTAATAAACGGCTGAATAAAAACTAATAACTTCTAATTCATGTATACTTGGAAACATCGAGCTGCAGGTGATAATAGTAGTACAATCACGATATTTTGATGATCGTCTGAATCTAGAAAAAGTGACAGCAATCATGGTGTAAAAATAGGAGTTTGTTGTAATTGCATTTGCTATGAAGATTTATTTTCGAGAAACTCAGTGTAATGAAGAACAAACCTCCACAACTCCGGGTGTAAAGTCATCTGTAATGAATATAGTGTTTGTGTTACTACATTCCATTTCTGACTTCCAGAAGTTGACAAAAGGTTTTCGGACATTTAAGCCGGAAATCCAGCATTTCTTGCTAAAGATCAAGTTTGAACCCCCGTAGAAGAGAATGAGTGTGACTCAAGAACATGATTTTTTGCGTGCACACACTCGGTTGGTAGGTCTAAGTATTACAAATTTTTGAAGAATTTTATTCAATTCCTTCACGACAAGAAATTTGTTAAATATGAAATTTACACAATTTGTTACTTAGTTTTTGCCTAGTTATTGGAATAAGAAAAATAATTTTCAGAACAGGTGATTCCATATGTTCAAAGTACACTTCAAGAGCTTCACAACGGTTTTTCATTAAGCTCTCTAGCTCTTCTGGTTTTTGAGATATTCAGGTTCTCGTATATGTCTACGGGAGTAAAAACGCCACCTGACATTTTGGAAACATGATCGCCTCGCGAGAAAAGTGGTTCTGATATCTTCAGGTATGTAGGAACTCACATACGATTTTTTTTCTAAAATGGTGATGCCACCAATTTTTCTAAAATTCGATGATTTGTCATGGAATGACCCAATTACGTATGTTTCAGTTTCTGACGTAACGTGTGAGAAATGGTAATAATTTCAAAAGATTAGAACAAACCGCCTTACTCAAATTATACAATCAATAGTTTATTTTACTCTGCATAGTTGTGATCATTCATAAGATGAATCAAGTCAATCTACAATAGTACACAACTTTACCAGTGAATGAAATAAACACCAGATCCAAATGTCTCATATTTAGGGATTATAGTACTATCTTTAAGAACGTAAATCCCATGTTGTAATGAGAATATTCAGAAGTAAGTTCCGTATGACAAATAGCTGCAGACAGATACACTACACACACTTACTTACTGTTATTACATAATTTACTTAATTTGTATTTAACGTTCCACCGACTTTCTGTAAACACCCACCACTTCTCTTATGTTATATTTTAAACATAATAACTACATATGTCCTGAAATGCTTGTAGCAATACATATAATACTGATTATTATGATTTTATCTAATTATTCATGCGAAATATATTCATGAGAAATATATGATAACATCAAATAATTTTCCAGAAAGGGATTCGAACCGAGGACCTGATGGTTAGAAGCCACGCGCTATACCACTGAGGTAACATGAACACATCTACCTACCTCTTTCTGAGATAACTCCTTCTGAAGAAATGTGATTTAATTTTCGGTGTCCAAGGAAATGACATTCATAACTGTTGCAAATGCTGTTGTTTTACTCCTTTGTCTTGTTCATTGTACTATGAATGCAAGAACTATATTTGCTGTCTTTGCTTTCTCTGGAAATGTTCTTTTACATATGGAAAAGTAGGTGACAAAACTATCACATAATCACATGTAAGCATGGTTTCGAAATACTGTATCATTTTGAATTTTTCCATGAATGTTACTTTTTTCTGTACTTAATAACATTTCGACATATGTTATTGCACTTAAAAGAAGAAAAACATATTCATATTAACGTTTCCTAATTGCGAAGATTCACCTTTGGGGGCTCGAACATGGTATCTTTGGTTGACAGTTTCCGAAGATACCCGAAGTTGGACTTAGAGAATTTTCAACTGAAAAATGCACTAATCAATTCGGTCATTTGGGAATAAAGTATACATACGGGTGGACGACCGAACAGAACAATGGCTTTACTTCCTACATTAGATTATTCTCGCTACGTTCGCGGAATTTAGGAATGACGAGATTGACGGAAAGTCTACGCGTCGTTTGTGGTACCGGAGGACAGGATTGGAATGCCAGAATTCGAGACGAAAAGATCTAGTTTTTGCTCCGATGAAGTAAGTCGGGAATTAAGCTCGGACTCGCGTGTCTCCAGTGAGATGGGCATAGAACAGCGGTTTTGCCCGAACGTAAGTCTATTTATTGAACTTAACAAAGACCAAATAATTGCCAAAAATCACTTTCAATTGATTTGCTTTGTTTTAACATAAATATTCAGTAAATTAGGAAAATCAGTAGGTTAGTTAGAATTTAGATGTTAGTATGTATATTTGTGGATCGTCGCACTTTGTTAATGAAAAAGGAATTACAGAGTGTCTACCACCCTGGAAAAGATGGAAAACCTGGAATACCCAGGATAGTTTATAAATCTCGAAAACTCAGGGAATACTCAGGGAAATCTATTAATTTATGAGGAAAACTCACGGGAATTTATGAGGTGGGCCTGTCCACAATTGGTAAGAGCACTGCCTCGGCAAAACGAAGGTCTTGAGTTCGATTCACACTGCTGACAGGATTTTTTCAATGGGTTAAAATACTCTATTTTAGATAAATTATATTTTTGTTCACTTGTGAAATACCAATTATGTGCAATATGCTTGGACTGAGTGGTGGTGGCTTTTAGAAAAAAAAACATTCCGTATTAAATGCATGTTCCACTTTACTAAAAACTCAGGGAATTTGGAAACAAATATCATAGAAAACGTGGAAAACACAGGGAATTTCAAGTCTCAAAATTTAGTAGACACCATGAATTATGTATTTCATTTGTTCGTGCCCAATGAAAACCTCAATGCTTAGTGTGTAAGACAGCTAAACAATTAAAGGTAGCCGTTCATTCGGCGTCCAGTTCGGCACTTGTACAACTATGCTAGCTCAAAAATTGAAGTAGCTCTACAGAGGAACCGGGACGAAATGGGTACGTTTCTGACCGCAGAAACCAGCGCTATAATAATATATATGTGAAAAAACCTTAATGTGAGAATATATGAAGAAAATATAACAAACTGAAATCGTTCAAATAATTGTGAAGTTCCCTGTATATTGTCTAATACAACACCAACAGAATTAAATGAGGTCTATTAAGATTTCTTTAAATAACTTTCCTGGAAAATAAAGGAATTATGAATTGATTTAGAAAATATTCAATTAAATTAAGGAATGTTGAAATTAAGCAGGAGTCTTAATTAATGATAAATGAGAGAACTTACTATTTATCCGTTCATATAGCAGGCAGATGACGGAGATAGTACGAATTACATTCCCATCTTTTTATTGGATCATCCAATATGGTTACATAAGAAGTTGAATAAAATACCAACATTAGAGAGAAGCATACCTTACTAATTTACATCTTTGAATTTCAACACACAATTTTGAATCTGTTTATCAAATCCTTCTTTATTTTTTATATTGACCGCAAAAATATCATTAATGCAGTAACAGATGATGCTTCAAAATAAGTTAGATTGTATGGTTATTACAATCCAGTTTCAACATTAGAGTTTCATATCCCTTCATCTAAAACTCGCGTTAAAAATACCGGTCTCTTCCATTATAAAAAGGGGAAAACCAGTATCTTGATGAGGTCAAAAATCTGGAGAATATGCACTACATACAACAATCTCTGTACAGTTCACAATGATCTGGACGTATGCCATATGTCACATAAAGAATTTAGAGATGCCATTGTCAATAAACTCTGTACAAATTCTTCCTAAAGCTCAACGCTATAATAAGCTATTGCCTGTTGTGATTTCACTAAATAAATAAACTGTAATGTTACACAAAATCCCCTAAAAATAATATGAATACTTTGTAAAATCATATATTGTTTTCAATCAATTCCATACTATATATATATATATATATATATATACTATTTAATATATTTATATATAGTATTTAACCTTCGCTGTGTTACTATTTATTTTGCATTTATTTGATTATTTATTACCGTAATTGTGTTTACGGAGAAGCGTAGCTGGAACGATGTTCATTTGTTATACGGCGGACAACAATAATAGAACACTATTTGTATATATTTGACACACTTGGAGATACATACTTTTTCTTGAAGAAGCCACATTAAACATTCCTAAGGACCTAACTAAGTAATAACTAAGGGAGGGCATGCTGATATTAGACACTGAAATAAGAACTGACAGTTTACTATTTTATTTGATTAAAATGAACTACTTTCATAGCTGATAATTTTTCCACTTGTCTACCAAAATTTAGAGTGATTTTGAGCAATTTGTTTACGCTTATATTTGAAAATCATGCCCTGATATACACATACCTTGTTTTATTTACGGTAGAAATTTCTGTGTTTACAACACAGTAAAAGATGTTAATGTTCCTTAATACTGTCTATGACGCTATCGCTTTTCTTCTTTTCGTCTTTCTATTGCACACGTATAGACTAAAATTAGTAATTGTTGTGAAGTTCATTGGAGTCTCTAGAATGTTTCGGTTCTAGGAAGTATAATACAAAATATGTAGAATTCGACTAAGTTCTCTTTTAAACACACTGGCGTAACGAGTAAGTTAACTCTTCGAAATTGATTTGGCGACTCGCAATACTATCATGCTGTCTTAAAGTTTTAACTGATTTTTTAAATTATTTTCCTGATTACTTGTCTTGTGGAAAACTATTTATGTAATTTTGAAAACACTTGTTCTGGTAGATACAGGTGTTGATATTGTACTTAGGATAGCACGTTTCTTTTCCCTGTCAAGGACAGAAGTGACAATTATTCGTTAAATGTGACTGATTGAATGTTGCAGTTGTCTGTTATATAACCAAAAACTTAGTTTGTTTGGGAAGCAATGTCAGACCATATTTGGACTTTCAGGGAGGTGTCCTTACGAAAAATTAAAATTGTTTTGCTGTATTCTTTTTCTATCTTTCGTGAATCGCAATAGCCATGGGTTCCCATGTCATTGGTTGGATCTTTACTGATGTAATATTCTTTAGAAAGGACCATATAATTTCGCTTTGTAATGTCGTCTGCTGGTTTTAAATAGAATTAACTGTTCGTAATTTGTGTATTCATCGAAGGGATAAAGTTTAGCATTGATTTGATATCAATATTTCTTTTAAAATTTTACCTGATATATACTATAAACACTCTCCTCAGTCCAAGTTCCTTCGACGAACTACTTACCGAAGCATTAGGTCATAAGTCAGATAGAATAAAAGCTGAAAAAATATAATAAACATCATTAAAATATTTACAACAAAATAATTGAATATATGGTATGAAACAATATATTTACATGCACGTGATGTGTCATCTTGTTAACATATTGTACTAAATTCCTTCGGGTCTAAGCCTTGGCCCCATGCCTGAAAGTTCCATGGGAGCACATATGTAGTCGAGAGGGGAAAATCACTGACATAAAATTAAATTGTATATGGGATATAGAGGTTAAGCACTGTTACTATAATAAATGAAATAAACAAAAATAAAAACATTACTATTTGATATATAATATTGGAAATAAAACACTCCTATATTAGGTAAATATGAAATATGGATATAGGCGATTATAATAATGAAGTCGCTGGTGGGCGTCCTTGGCGTAAGTTCTATGGAGAAAACAGTAACACATAAACACTCAGGGGTTATCACTGAAGATAGTGGTCTGAACTGTGGATGGATAATGTCGTGGAGAAAACTGCTCCGGGTGGTACGGCGGCGCAAAATGAATGGCGTCCATGTGCAAGTTCACAGAAAGGGGTATCAATGGAACACTAGGTCACTGTAGCGGGTGTCCTTTGGAAAATGATCACTGGAACTGGAGTTCCGGGCAAGTCCTATGCTGCACTTTGTGGGTGTCCTTTTAGGGAACTATACACAAGATTTTATCATGTCCATGTTGCTAGGATCGCATCCATGGAAACTCGTGAAACACTGCATAATTGTAGAAGTTCATTTCTTCTTAACACTTCAAACTAAGGTATTTCTTATTTGTAAGGCATTTGTAAACTTGCTCACACTGTAGATCGACTTAATAGCTACGTGTTCATATAAAATTTGAGATTTTAACTCAGAAAAAGTAGGAATATGCGACGGATTATCCGTACTAGTTGAAGGCAAAGTCTCTATGGAATGACTGATATAAGGGGGATTGACGTCTGTAATATTATAGCTAGTAAGCGTTGTTGGAGTGTAGTTGGGTGACCTATCTAAATTACGAGAAAGAGACAATACCTTAAATTGCAAAATGCAAAAGGTTAAATCACTTCAACAATGTTCCTGTCGCTAAAAGATCTATTATAGAAAAGGCCTAGTTAATTGACGGGGATAAAAAGGTGAGGGGAGAGCATCTGAAGAATCGCAAAAAATATAAAATAAACAAGCGGTGAAATGGAGAAAGAAAAATATATAAAACTTGTTAAATATATATGAATGTTCTTTTTTGTATTGTTTTTGGTTCACAAAGATCCTCATTCAACTCGGTGGTAATAACACTGTTCGGTCAGGGGGGCCCTCCCTGGAAGAACAGGAAAACACCACCCGCGGGTAGAGGGGAGATGATGTGTTGTCACAATAAGTCGACCGTTGTCTATTGAGAACACAGCGTCGTTTGTGTACAAAGAAGCGTGATAATTATGTTTTCTTCAGATGCTCTACTCGCTTGGAAAATGCTGACACTAGAGTTTTAAAGTTTTTGACTATTATGAGAATAAGATGAGATGGTGCTTGTAGGCTAATGACACTGCAAGATCATTTGTTCAGTACTGAATTAAATCTCGAAGTACATCCAAGTTAGTCCATACGGTTGTCCATAATATAACAAGTTAACGTATTTATATTAGTTTCTTATCATCCTACAGAATGGCGGACCGGTAACATACTCGGGACGCTAATACATTTCATATCAGTAAACAATGATTAAAATTCAGTGTCGATAAAAGTGTCCGTTCGTTTTCCTAGCGTGGGTGTGATTTCGAGAAAATAGTGTACCAGAGTGACTACCAGTGTTTTCAGTTAAGGACGTCTATAGGAGACGTTTCGGATCCAAGTCTGCCATATGACCGGAATGTGTTTCATGTGATCGATATCCGGGGTTTCTTGTGTTGGAACAGTGCAGGGTGTGTGGGGTCCGGGTTTGAACCGGGGTCTTTCGGAGGAGATACTTCCTTTTGGATGAAGAATGGCTTTATGCGAGATATACTCACAGTGTCTTCTTCTCTGCGTTTTCTCACGTTGTCATCATAACGGACTAAATAACTATTCGGATAAATCTGTTTGATGATTGTGGCGGGAATCGAATATACCATAGGGAAAAACTTGGAAACTCCTGGCTCAGTGGTACAATCCATCAGTGGTACCCTCTGACCAGGGCAATATTCTCTTTGGTGGAAATGTTTCTTAGAATTACGCTTTTCAAACTTATGACATAAGTTTTCATATACTTGGGTGCGGGCTATCCATAGTTTCTAAGCGCTGTTGATTGGACATTTTGTTAGTGTGTGTTCCTAGTCGTAAATCAATGGGTGAACGAGGGGACATACCCATGCAGGAGACAGAAAAGTGGAAAACCGTGCGAATGTGAAAGGAGGTTATATGAGTACGTGACCCTTGGTAAGTATAAACTCCATTTCTGTTTCTTGTCCATTATAAGACGGATTGATATCTGATGGTATCGTTCGACCGGTCCAAGAGTCTGGTGACTTAGGACGTCTGAAAATTGGACCTGTATTTTCAATTTCGCAAAAGATATTTCATCATACTGGAGGTATAGGTCAAAATAAATCGTGAGTGGTAGTCCAAATCGAACAAAAACATGTTGAACTCATGTATCAGCAATAGTCTGAGAATCGTTTGTTTTCAATGGGACGCTAGGGTTTTGGATCGGACCGAGCACATTGGCGAAGATGTAACTAAAAGATGGACCTTCAATCGGGAGCATTTGCAGACTCCAAATTTTCTTTCCGACCTGGGGCTTTAGTACCTGACAGGGGTAGCACTCTTTGGAGATTTTAAAAACTATGGATTTCATATTCAAGAAAATATACACGTTGTAGTAACAAATTAATCGTTTTGATGGCGGATGCATGCGCGGCACCGAAGGCTGATTGGTGAGCTTCGGTAACTACTTTGTGTTGTAGCCAGAACGGAATACAAAGCAGGTATTTGCTCATGCTCTGTAATCTGTAAATGAGATACAATTTATAATTTATAATCACATACTGAGATGGAACGCGCCTGAATTAGGGATCGTTAGCGTGATGATAATGGGTGTTTTAGTACATGGATAATTTTGGAAAAATAGGGATCCTTATGGTGTAATTTCACTATTTCAAGTTGTTCTTCGTTTTGAAGGAGGCAGCCAATAAATCGAAATTCTAACGAATCTGCCACTGGTGCATGAGCTTGATCTTGGAGAGGGGGAGGGGATTTCTGCTGACTGCATCGGATAATGAATTTTGGCCTGATGGTACATGGGTAAATCTCTAGATCATAATTTTCGAAAAATATTGGCAAACGAGTGAGTTTGCCATTAAGATTCTTCGTAGTTTTAATGTGACTAGTAGATTTATTATCTGAATAAAGATGGAAGAATTTCCGATACAGAAACGAATGGAAGGGATTAATCACGTAAAAGGTTGCTGACATTTCCAGATAAAATATGTCATATCGTGTCTCTGCATGTGTAAGGGCTTATTAACAGTGAGCTGCTGGGTGGGTGAGATTATCGGGCCCTTTTTGTAGGATACAGCCCCCGTAACCGGACTGAGAGGCATCCACCCATGCATGGGAAGATCTGTGAACCGAAAATGGTTGTAAAACGGGTGCAGTGGTGACCAATTTCTTGACGGCTTAATATGCTGTTTCTGTCCAACGAAAAATTGCAGATTTACGTGATAACTTATTGTGGGGTTTTGCAAGTATTCCTAAATTGGGCACATTTCAACGTAGAAAGTTCGCTATACCGAGAAATTGCTTAATTTGGCTTTCTGTTTTCGGGCGAGAAAACTGGATAACAGAATAAATTATTTTAGGTGACATTTGCACCGTATTGGCAGAGACCACTGAACCTAGGACTTACAGTTGGGAGAATATAAATTGTGCTTTCGATGGTTTGAGGCGGACGTTGGCAGCACGTAAACATTCAAACAATTCCCGAATGACGGTCATACTTTCAGCATGGGACTTTGTATAGGCTGTCAAATGCTCTGTATAGACCGACAAATATTGAGATGTTGTACCATCGGTAATGCGCTGAACGAGTGCGGACAGCACTCTGGGCGAACGTCGAAATCCCATTGTGCTGACCAGGTATTTCCATGTGCTGAGGGAGCTTATAGAGATTGTTGTGAGGCCCTGGGACGATGCTGCAAGGGGTGTCTGATAGAATGCGGTGATAATGTCAAATTTACTCCAGAAATGATTACCAGACATATTAGATATAACTTCGTCAATATTTGAATAACTATAGGCGATATTATGGATCTTGCTGTTCAAAAGGCGTAAGTCACTTAAGAATCGTTGGGAGAAGAATTTTTTTTACCAGAAACACAGGTTGATTGTAGTTTGAAGAACCAATTCGTTTTATAATTTTCTGAGTTTCTATTAAAAGGCAGGTGTCAATGCCATGCATGATCTGCTTCCAAGATTCTAAAACTGGTGTCCGCCGACCGCAATACAGCGATTAATTCGAGGCAGAAAATTGTATTCAACAGCCTCACGTTCGGCAGTTTCGATACTCCTGAATGCTGTTGTAATACGTGCTTTGATGTCTGCAATAGTAGTTGATCGATTTACGTACACAAGGTCCTTAATTCTGCCTGAGAAATAATAATCCATACACGTTCGGCCGGGGGACCGTGGCGGAAATGGCGGATGGGAACCTGTTCCTATCCAGCGTTGCGGAAACAGATCATCTAACTTGTCCGTATATATTGCAGCATTATGAGCTGAACAGTCATCTAATTGCAACCACACATTTTAACGTAGAGAAAGAGGAACACTTTTTTCAAAACTGGTGGGAGATGGTGTCGCAAGAAGTCTCGAAAAGCTACAGCTGTCAAGTTACCATTAAAGAACCATGGGAAAATTACGTGAGTTCCAATAATAGCGCTCCGCACATTGATACTCCATCGACGTTGTGGATTGACTTCGCGTAGCGAATGAGGATACTCCGCGTACCAATAGTGTGAATTGTGGAGATTCGCAGTGCCACAACTTCTGAATGTTCGTTCATCTGTCCACAAGACAAAAGCAAAAAAAATGTGGATGTTGTCGCAATTGTGTAACTAGCCAGCTGTAAAACTGCAGTCGTAAATTGCAGTCTGCGTCAGTTAGTTCTTGATGCACACAGAGGTGGTACGGATGAAACTTATATTTTCATATAATACCGAAGGCACTTCGTGGGCTGACACCGCGGTCTCGTGTGACTTACCTGGAGGACACATGTAAATTCACTAAACCAGTTTCAAGTACATTAATATCAACAGTTTCATTTCGTACCGCTTGTCTGCGGGGACCATAGATGGGACGAATGTTGCCTATCTGTCTTAATCGTAGTGTGACTCGTCGAAACACGTTGAATGAAATTGGTTGTCACTATGGATAGCGTACAGCGTAAAGTCTAGCAGCCATATAATTTTGCCTATATCATTATTATACCCTAAGATCAATAACAGTTGAAATGCCTCCTGATTTGTATACGACATAACTCTTATGACGCTCTACCACTCTTGAAAATAAATAGCCTTCACGTAAAACAATAATGCAATATTCCTAATATGAATGGATAATTAGCACTGAATTCCACTTCAAGAATTAGAAAGAGGCTCACATACACTACAAGACGTTAACTGCTCCAAGAACGTCTCGTACCTAAAAGACCACTTGAACTTCCTGCCCAGATTGCTCAGTCTGCGAATCCCTTTGATAAATGCACGCTTCAGCGCACCTATCGTTCGTCTACTGTTTTTGATAGATTCAAGTACTCCACACACCCTCTACCATTTTTATCAGAAGATAATTCACTTGTACAGGCGAAAGTGGAACTGAATGTTTTTAAAAGAGCACATTCGTACCTGTTCTGTTCTGGGTAGCGCTTATTGAATAGACAAATTTGGAGATACGTGCGTAGTCCTACGACCTATTTCACTTTATTTCTGGCCGTGAAGAATGTTTGGCAAAGAGCAAGATCGGGGAAAGGAAAGGACGGGGACAGGTAATTGGCGATGGTCCACGACGAAGGTACTATTTAGGCATGTACCTCATGTGATTCAGGATAAACCTGGTTAAATCTCAGTCAGGATGCCTGGCCGTAGGATTACCCACGTACCTACTCAGTGCCGCTCCAAAGTCCGCAACGCTACCGCCTCAACCACCCGGGCTTGGTCTAAGTGCTACGAATGTTATAAACGGTTTGAGGAAACAGAAAACAGGCTAATAAGTAGCTGGTTTGCGAACAAGTGTGGCTTCGACACTAACAGTACAAACTATGCCCGTGACCACGCTTCCCACAATTTACAGGATTATGTTACAGTAACACTAATACAATGCCGGTTTTCATTGAGAACTTTGCGGTTTACATTTAGTAGACGTATTCCCTGTACGCCATTGTTTTCAAAGCATTCACAGTTTCATCTGGGTTACATTCAATTTTGTATCTCACTTGCTTTAGAGCGTCTGTTTCCTCTTCTGTACATCTGAAAACCATGTTGACCACAGAAATGTTCACCTACTAATTAACTTTTCTACCTGTCAAATTATGCGATATCGAATATCGTTTCCTCTTACAGTTATTCCCAGCAGTATATCCGGGACGCCGCTAACTGCAATTTTTATCATTTGACTCCGATTATGTAATATGCTAATAGATCGTCGTTCAGTACGAACATGCTCCACAAACGACACCATCTCCCACCAGTTTTGGAAAATGTTCCCCGTTCTGTGCGTTAAAATATTTGGTTGCAATTTGTTGGCTATTCAGCTCATCATGCTTTAATTTTTAGGAACACATTAAATGATCTGTTTCCGCAACGCTGGATAGGAACAGGTTCCCATCCGCCATTTCCGCCACGGTCCCCCGGCCTAACGTGTATGGATTATTATTTCTCGGGCAGAATTAAGGACCTTGTATACGTAAATCGATCAACTACTATTGCAGACATCAAAGCACGTATTACAACAGCATTCAGGAGCATCGAAACTGCCGAACTTGAGACTGTTGAATACAATGTTCTGCCTCGAATTAATCACTGTATTGCGGTCGGTGGACACAAGTTTGAGCATCTTGGAAGCAGATCATGCATGGCATTGACACCTGCCTTTTAATACGTCATGCCACCTCGATTAAGGCAAGAACATGTTTGTCTTATTGTTTGCTTGTCACATTGTTGTTATTGCACAGTATTAATTTGACGCTATCACTCGGTGTGTGTTACGGGCGTAAGCCATAGTGCTGTTACCGCCTATACAATTCATTTTATTTTATCTTATCTGTATTCCTTGGCCCCAGTCTGCTCCATGCAGTTAAGTACATTTATTTCTCTTCGTTTTAATCCCTTGTTTACTGTTCGCTTTTGGTTACAGCATTCGACAAGCGATCTAACCATTTTGATTTAACTCTCATAAATTCAACCTCACTGCCAAACTGTATGAGCTATCGTCAAATGTTTCCTCTAAAATTTGTTCAAAATTAAGTGATTTTTCCAATGAAGGCAAAATCAACTCCTGTATTCATTTAAAATTTTGAAGTTACCTCCCCATACAGGTATTCCGGTGACGCCTCTGATTTCACAAGGATCACCACGTGACTCGGCACATGCATTTTGGTATTAAGATTTGTTGTTTGAAAAATTTCTGCGCACTAGGAGCCGAGTTATGGACCTGTTACAGTTCTCTAGAATCACCGTATTTATGCTGTATATCTATCTATCTATCTATAAAGATCTCTCTCTCTCTCTCTCTCTCTCTCTCTCTCTCTCTCTCTATATATATATATATATATATATATATATATATATATA